>JAGDQP010006584.1:0-27170 GCA_022664845.1 Lepisma saccharinum | reverse complement strand
CGAACCCAAATACCGTAGGCCCCTTTATCTAAACTGCTCAAAGTTGGAAAGTTTTGCCTTATTCTCTGCTTGTTTCTTACGTTTCCGCGGTCTGAAATTTTCAGAATATACTACTTGGATCCTGACAAACAGATTGAGCGCAATTTCTAACCAAAATGCCGTTGGCACCTTTATCTACCCTCTGACCAAAGTTTCTTCTGTTGCTAATCACGTAAATAGAAGCAATGCATACGCGTGTCCTCCACGTCCATCCACTACAAGCCAACTAGAACTCGCGGCCAGTGTTTCCATCCACGTAATTGAGTTTTGTCCAGGATAACCGGGCATGTCGAAGATTTTTTTATATATTGTATATAGTAGGCGTAACAACTGTTTGCAAAACTTTGAACACAATTTACTCTGACTCTACGTTCGAAAGCAAACGTGAAGAAGCTGTGTCATTTGAAGTAGAAGTCGCTTGTAGTTTCAAGAAAGGTTAATAGTACGTAACATTTAACGATATGGAAATGTAACATTTAAATTTGACACTGGAAAATTGCATCTTAACAGTTTCTTGATGAAATAGGACATCAAATATATATTTCTATGAGAAGTACGTGGAAGAAGGAAGTGTCACTATATTTTTCACCGTTCGTTCGTTCTTCTTGAAAGCTTCGTAGCCATTTGTGTACAAACTAGAGTCTCATGAACCAACTTCCGTACACAACAAACAGTCTTCGATCAATTTCGGCCGGATTCAATCCATCAGCTTGAAGGAATCAACTGAGAGAGCGAATTTAGTACATGGGATAACCTCCATCTCTCTGGGCATAATGAATGTTGAAGACCCGAACGTGGCAGAAATTCATCGGTGAGTGTGTGTTGTGAACGAAAAAAGTCTGTTCATGAGAGAATGAGGAATGGTGTCGAAGCTTTCAAGAAGAACGAACTCATACCCATGATGAGGCTTACCATTCACACAGGAAATTTATTTGAGTGGGAAATACTAAAATTAGTGCTTCGTTTAGATCAGCACTTGAATGTGGATGAAACTTCGTAGAGGTACCAAGGTAACCTTTGTTTATCTTCGATTCTTGTGTTACTGTTATTTATCTCTTTACATCTCACCGGAGTTCAGTTCCCGAATAGCCCTCGTATAATTGGAAATTTATAATATGAAATATTTAGAGTCATAGCTGTTAGAAAATATAAAACATCATGAACATTTCAACAGATTCCATAAAAGCATGTTATTACCAGGAAAGATAACAACAACCAAGGCGATAAAATATATTTCATCTTGGTTCGACATTGGGCGGAACAGGTGGTAATCGGTTGGCGCGAGATCCGTAGAGTATGGCGGATGCTGAAGAACTTCCCACTCGAGCTCTTGGAGTGCGGCATTGACGACTTGTGCAACATTGGGCTTGGCGTTGTCGTGAAGAAGAATGGTTTGGCCTTGTCGATCGGGTCTCTTCACCTGAATTGCCTAATTTTCGCGGCGTAGTTGGGCAATATAAAGTTCCTTGTTGGCCGTACTGTACCTCTCCAGCATCTCCCAATGCAACATATCCTGCCAGTCCCGCCAAACGCTGATCATGGTCTCTTTTGGGTGGAGGTCGTACTTGACTCGCGGCTTCGACGTATCACCTGCAGTAACCTACTCTTTTCTTTGTTTCAGATTAACGTATAGGCATCATTTCACATCTCCCGTTACGATTCCGTACAAAAACACGTTGCTTGTATCCACGTGTTGCTCGGTGGCGGGCAAGATGTTGAGAAGCAATTTGCAGGCGATTCTCTTTGTTTTTCTCGGTCAGCTCGTGGGGCACCCAGGCTCTCAATTTTTGGGAAAATCCCATTGAATGAAAATGATTGAGAATCGTCTTCTGATCGCAGTTCAGTTGTTGGGCTAATTCACGACTTGTTTGGCGGCCGTCCTCCTTCAAAAGTGCTTTGAGACGCCCCTCGTCGAATTCCTCAGGTCTTCCGCTGTGAGGTGAGTCGTCGAGATCAAAGTTGCCCTTTTTGAACTTAGCAAACCATTTCCGGGTTGTAGACTCGCCTATGACACCGTCTCCGTAGACGTCGCAAATGTCCCGGGCTGCTTCGGCAGCTTTTTGACCTCGATGAAAAGGGAAGAACAGCAGGTGTCGATAATGCTTATTTTTACCTCCTGGATACTCCATTTCTAAGCCTGAAAAAAAATAATGATTAGCACAGTTTTGTAGAGCAGAAAGAGTGTTCTTTCGAATAAATATAAAAACTTCGTCAAGCAGCAAACAAATCGTAGTAAGACAAACGAAAACATAAAACGCTACGAACTTATTCCTCAAACTTGCTAAATATACAGTAACAATTGAGTGGTCTATGGGGAAAATCAGGAAAAGTACAATAACTTGTTTCGCTTTGTTTCAGGAAATGGAAAAGTTGTCTTGATTTAACCACTTCTCTTAGCTTTCTTATATGACCTAGACTTCTTCTAACTTGAAAGCTCTACTTTAAAACACTGGGCAGAGTAAGTCGCAAATGAACACGAAAGTGTCATAATCACAGAAAGTGATCAAATCTCGGTACTAGTCAGATAAATGTCTTTAGAATTTCCTGTTCTATCGGACACAAAAGTGGAAGATTTAAATCCAATATAAGTATTCTGATTTATCTAATGAAATTGATAGTACAGTTAATGAAAAATCGACCAGGGTTCTACAAAGTTTCTCCAAATAAAAATACAGTGTGAATGGCATCATGTTCAAGTTAGATTACAGAAATATGGTGTTAGTATATTCTACTAAAATTATTTTCCTTTTTCCAAAAATTAGTAGATGTTATTTCACTTTATGGTATCTGACGAAACCCAAAGAATTACAATAGTACGTATACATTCTGAATCAAGTAAACAGTTTTTAAATTTTATATATCTCCCTCAATAAGAACAACAGAAGTCGTTGATGATAATAATTACAATAATAAACAGGCATTACTACTCAATGAAGCATGAGTGCTTTGCAACCCGGATTTTTCGGGTTACAAATTCTCTCAAGCTACCATGCAGGCTGAAAAGAGTACTGCGCATAAAGGCCGTTCTCTGCCCCTTAACCGATTTTAATGAAATTTCACACGTAATATCTAGACCATATGAGAGTTCCAATAATCTAAATCCTATGGCCATCCCACTTCCGGTTATCACGGAAAGTGCGTCCAAAATGACCACTTCCGGATTTTAATTTTTATAATGTTGTTCAAAATTAATTCAGATATCTCCAGAATGGCTTAAGCTATCAAATTTTAATTTCGTTTGGAAAGTGCTAATATTATGATCATGTTAGAGTATAAACCAAACCGTTTTGGAGATAAAACATAATTTTACTATGTAAACGTTCAATTTTACTTATAAAAATTCACCTTTCCCAGGAAACTTTGTGTTGTTTAACCATCAGCCCCCACGAGTTTCAAAACGACATTGCGCTCAAATAATCTCCATGTAGTGCATAAGAACATATTCAAAAATAATTTTGTATCTTATGGGAAATGATGGTTAAAAGAACCATTTTACACTCTAAAGTTGAGTACCTCCAGCGGTAGTATATGTTTGAAATTTAGCTAAATAAACCATCATATGTCTGAAAGTTCTTATGATATCCAAATCACATTTTGTACGACAACTACATTTTGTGATTTTCTGTCTATCCCACCGTTCATTATTGATATTTTCTTGTAAACCATTAGTTTTCTCCACAAGTAACTGCATTTTTCTTGCGATATGTTCATCCGTAGACATGTCTCTCACAAACGCAGGACGATAGACGTTGCAAATGGAACACGATACGGACGTCATCTATATTCCCTATTTGTGTGTTGGTTATCGCATGATCCAGAGCCTTCCACTAATTAACTCTGTTGTTCGCAGATTCCACCACCCACCGCATTCTTATTACTATTATTGATTTATTTTCCTGCAAGGTCGTGCGTTGTTTTTGTTCTTTCTTCAGGAACTCTGGCATTTTAGGTTCAGAACCCAAGTCTGATAGAAGATGGAGTGAATCCCGGAAGCCTCTGTTGACTACATTTTATTTCCTCTTGAAAACATACTCGCATTTCTTCGATGTTGTTTTTAAGCCTGTGTTATGATATTTTGGCGTCCGTGCTCCTAGAGTCAGCGAGATAAGCAGTAAATATTTTCTATTTCAAACGCGGCTCCATGGATCAACTAGAAATTTATATTGTGACATGTTCATAATATCCGTACTTGTCACCCAAAATGGCGCTTGGATATCACAAGAATTTTCAGACATATGATGGTTTATTTAGCTGAATATCAACCCTATATTTCCACGTGAGGTACTCAAATTTAGAATATAAAATATTTCTTCTGACCATCGCCCCCCATCAGTTACAAAATGATTTTAATACGTTAAGCGAAGTATCCTTTTGTAACTAGTGCGGGCTGATGTTAAATAACACAAAGCTTCCTGGGAAAGGCGCATTCCAGGAAGCTTTGTGTTATTGCTTTAAGGAATAAATAATAAGAAAATTTATTTTTATCTCTAAAACGGTTAAAGATATAGTCTTTCGATTTACACTGCAACATTTTCATTATATTAGTCCTTTTCAAACGAATTTCGATTTATTAGATTAAGCCATTCTGGAGATATGAGAATTTATTTTGAACATCACTATAAAAATTAGAATCCGGAAGTGGTCATTTTTGGACTCGCTTCCCATGATAACCGAACGTGGTATGGACATAGGATTTAGATTATTGGAACGCTTATATGGTCTAGATATTACGTGCAAAATTTCATTAAAATTGGTTGGGGGGAAGAAAACGGCCCTTATGCGCAGTACTCCTTTCTTTAACCTGTCTCTTTCCCTTTGAATGCAATTGTAATTATTTTGGCTATTTTTTCTAATACACTTACAGAGTAATTATTACAAAAAGTATAATTAAACATTAAGTCTAGAAAAATCAAGATACTCATAAAATCATCAAAAGTTTCTTCTTAGCTATTATTATCAAACTTTTTATTAGCGATCTCATACTTTCTTAAACAACCAAGGGTTCATTGAAATCTCTATATTAACATACAAATTAATAATTGAACTTCATCAGAAAGTGAAAAACAAATTTTGCAATTCCAGCTAAAACAGATTAATCATGATTTTTCGTCAACCATTTATAAGATTTCATTAAAGTCATCTATAACATTGAAACAAGTTTCCCGAGAGTTTGTGTGTGTTGTCAGGTATTTTCTTAATAACTACGTCATCCGCTTCCACATATGTGGCGTATGTCGTAAGAGTTTCATATAAATATAAACAGTCCCCATCAGTTCAAGCATTGAGGCTCAAGGAGCAAAAGCAAATATGTAAAGAGAAGATATAAGTCTGATAATCTTAACCAATAACACAAGCAAAGGAAACGATTAAAACAAACTAAATAAAAATATGTGACATTGATATTTAACAATAGAAATGTGTTGCCAGATTTAATGGTAGATCTAGTAGGACCGCGTTGTTAATATTACTTTAAAAATATTCTTCCGTTCCTTACAAATGTTATTCTTAGAGGGTTCAGTCTGGGGACACTAGCCTCACTGATAAACCACGAGAAGGGAAACCTGTGCAGATGGACAACGATGTCCTGCGAGCAGCACTGGAGGCAAATCCAATGAAAACTGTTGAAACAGTGGCCAGCGGACTTCATGTCACTCATTAGATCGTTCATCGTCATCTGGAAGACCTTCTATACGTGACTAAACTCAGAAAATGGGTACCCAATGCGTTAACGCCTCAACAGAAGAAGCAGCGTGCTGGCATCTGCAGTTCTCTGCTCACCCGTCACAGACGTGAGCCATTTCTGGACAGAATAGTGGCAGGGGATGAAAAGCGGGACCCCTTCCATAACATTACATGCAAACGGTAATGGGCACTTAAATGCTGGTCGCAGGAACTGTACCAAAACAGGATCTCTACACCTGCAATGTGATGTTGAGTGCTTGGTGGGATATCCATGGGATAACCCATTTTAAACTTTTGTCACGTAACCAGAACATCAATGCAGATGCTAGTGTTAGCAGCTTGAACGTCTATGGTCTGTATTGTTGGAGAAACGTCCAGCTCTGGTTAATCTCAAGGGTGTGCTCATCCACGGTGATAACGCGCCACCACACACGGCAAGAACGAACGAGGAATGTAACGGGGAGAAACTTACATCCACCCGGCGTTTTTACCAGATCTTGCACCAGATCTTTTCTTGCAGCCTGCAAAACCACCTTTCAGAAAAAAACACTGCAAAATGAGGATGACGTTCCACAAACAGTGACCCAGTTCTTTGCCTCCAAAACCAGTGACTTCTTTCAGGGGTGGATTCAACAACTGATTGACATGTTGTAGAGTATTGTGTAGTCGGATGGATGCTATTTTCCTGACTAACGGTAGTGTTCAAGGTAATTTATTGTTCTTTTCCTCACGGTGCAGAAATACGACATTACTTATGGGATAAGCTGATACATAAATGCTCTTGTAGAAGAACATTTATACAAATATTCTTCCTTTTTATACAAATTGAATTCTAGGAAGATATCTTGCGTTGCTAGATTCAGTGAAAGATGTCCTAATGAAGTGTATATTTAGTGATCGACAGGGTTGCAAGTCGTGTATAATAATATAATAATCTAGAAATGTTATTTCGTTTCCCATAAATGTTAATCTTAAAAGGTATATCGTGCTGCTAGAACAATAAGGCAGGAAATCGTTGCTAATATTAATAATATTGTCATTCCGTTTACTACAAATGATATTATCGAAAGAGACCTTACTTTACAAGTCCAATGGTAGATCTACTAATGAAATATACTTTTAGAAACTCCTATAGTTGCAAATTCTTGCTAGGTTGTTTTTAAACCTAATCCGGAAAACCGGTGGTTTATGTGGATAGTTTTTTATCCACAACATTCTTTATATTTTATAAACTTCTGATCACAGAGGTAACACATAAAACGTTTGGGTAAACACCTGTTAGACTTACATATCTTGATCTAATAGCTCTCAATACAATCTCTGAAGGGCTACAAGATGTAAAGAGCAGAGATAAGATGCAGGCAGCTGACTCTTCAACTCACGAAAGAATACTGTTATTATTATTATTTTTTTAGGAAGTGCGTTGATATTCGGGATCTTTAGGAAAGTGCGTCAATAATGTTTTAGTAAAATGCCAGTATTTGCAGTAATTCTGAAAAAAAAAAGAGAGGTTTATTTCCTAGTGCTGGAAGTTCTGACGTTTTAGTTCCAGTGTGATTTTCGCACATGCGCAGAAGGGAAAACGGTTTCTTATCGTAACCAAATATGCAATTCTGATTAAGTGTTGCTGCTGCCCTTTTGATGACGCTCTTTAGCAGAAATGGGAAATTCTCAGTGAATATGGATTGCGATCTCTAATTGACAAATAGAAAATGTGATTAAATCATGGCATAAGTCGTGGCAGAAACCTTGTTTATGTTTTCGGTGTTCGGGTAATGAATTTATCACCTCTATACTGCTTTTCTGTAGTGCTTTCTGATCAGTGACAATTTAGTCCTGTCAGTAAGACGATGTAATTTTAACGAAACAAACTGTGTTCTAATCTCGCTTGGGGCTTAAATTTGTTTCTTTCTTTGAAAAAAAAATTCCAAGGTGACTAGTTTTTTATTAGCCAAATTACTTGAAATTTTCAGACAGTTGCCTAGCTTTTCCAGGGAACTCTCTAAAAATTTAATAGTGTATAATTCGATCTTTCATCTACGATTTGTTGATTTTGATTTTCGACTAAAATGATATTATTTGCCCATCTGCTTAAGTAAGTTTGAAGGATGGATTTATAAATCTAACATTTTTTTAGACTGATTCTTTCTACTCGTATTAAGTTAATGCTTAAGATAAGAAAGATTAAGTACGGTAAGTTAAATTTGATAAAACAATTATGGTTAGCAGTAATTTATATTTTAGAAAATTGTTTCATTGATTTCAATTACTAAGAAGAACAAAAGATTTTTAAGCAACACTTTTCAACACCCTTCTACGAAAGAGGGAACACGTAATAGGACTTTACAGTTTAACTTACAGCGTTATGTGTCTTGCTTTGCAGGATACACAAAGTTCATCACATTCTTTATCTGTGACTGTTGCTACATGCTGTGTAATTGTCACTCGAACGGAGTTTTCAATGTTTACAATAATCTTGATCTTTTAAATCTTAATCTATATTCTTCTACTAATGACTGTGTGAAAAATTGACTTCTTGATATCTACAAAAGAGTTTTGACTGATTTAAAATTTGATTTTCTTATTTTTCGAGAAAACGAAACAAACACTGTAAATCTCTAATAAATGAAATGACTATACTCTTCAATGGGTTCGAATATTGAAGTCTACAATAACTGTGTCTTAACACAATAAGAAGGCCGAGAATCAAAGGCAAGCATTAAACTTTACTTTAAGTTCAAACTGCATTTCAACATACATATGGGCAACATTAATAGTGATTTTCCAATAGCTAGAAACATAATCTAATTAAACCAACTCAACTATCAACTTGTACAGTTCCTCAATGTATGTCACAGCCTCACTTTGTTTACATTGTTACTGTAGGTCCACATATTAAAATTTACCCAAATATTCTATTCTTCAGCATATTTTTCATAATTTCTTAGTACCAACATAATTGCCCATAAGATATAAGCCAATCCTACGATTATTCTTTAAATTCGTGATATTGCATCTCAATATTGACTGTGATTAGCTTAAAGATAAAATCCAAGTCCACTTTCATCATAAAAGAGAACACAAAAGTATGTACTGAAATATTGTTCTCACCAAACAAGGCTAAAATATACCTTTGGATTAAAATTGTGTGTCACCACACTCGTTTTAAATTTAATCATTCTTTTCGTACTCTAAACATATAACAAACACCAAACAAGCAACCCAAAAGATCAAATTAAACACAATGCCAAAGATAGGAGATGGCGTAGTATCTCATGTTGAAATAAATAATAATAATTCAGATGCTCAGATGTTTATTATTAATATTATTATATTGCCTAGCAATAATAATTAAGATAATTTAATTACGATATTGATTTCATGTTTGTTCTGCAATGAGTTAAACCAACGTTAATTAACTCCTTATGTATATCGTGTTTATGTGTGTCTGTCCGTACATATCTATTCCATGTGTCTATGTGTACAACTGTCTATACCTCTGAGGACTTGAATGTCTGTGCACGTTTTGCATTATTACTGTACAATATAATTGTTGATACAGAGCAAATTAAACAGATCGCATAAACAATTCTCAGATTCAATAGCACAGAATGGTTTCAGGAAGTGATAACATTAGAATTTTCTTTAGATTGTAAAGTAGTTCAGCGATACAAGCGAATGCTCTGGAACAGAATGTAATACTGAAATATGTTCACACAGTGCTTACAAAGAGAAACTAATACAAAAATGACCAAAATGAACATACATAGATATACAAATAATATTTCAGTTAGTTTGCGAGTCCATCTTATAATATTACGTAATATTGTGCCGAATTGATACTTTAATTCAAGCATATCATTGTTACAAAACTATTTTAGACCTCAAATAAAAGTGTCTTAGTAATGGAAATATTTGCAATAGCTAACATAGTGGCATATATGGAACAAAATGACCTGCATACACAGGTTTCTTCTGCTATCGATTAGATTTTATTGGCCCTCTCAAGTCAAATCTCATATTAGTGGTACCATTTTTAAATTTATATTTTAGGCGCCAGAAAGGCCAACTCAAATGTAATCTTTTCTGTCATTTTCTGAGTTTAGTCAAATTCACAGAAGGGGTCCTTACTCGGTAAAAGCTGAAAGGTAATGGAACTACGTGGAAACAAATACTAATGCAAATAGTTTAGATCAGTGATTCTCAACTGGTGTGCCGCGGCACATCTGTTGAGAAAACGAGGTTTCTACGGGGTACCTCGAAACTTCTGAGACTGTGATTTTGCTGGAAAAAGTAATTCAAATACTTTCGCACAATATTTATTTTGAGAAAAAGAACAAGGCCGCAAGACCTTCATTAGCCGTTTGTGTCAGGTCATATGATGGAACCGACTGAATTACGTTGCGAACTACTGTATTAGATCTACTAGAAGATAAGAAAGAAGAACAAAATCGTTCTTATAAGATTATGGTGGACCAGAAAACAAAAAAAAATGAGATTATCCTTGTTCTCCGTAGTCCGTCAATGTCTCATTTGAAAAATAAAATATCGTCTTACCAGTGCAGCCTAGAACAATCACTTCCAGTCCAGTCGTTACCTGAGATGACAATGTATCGACGTGCGCATTAAAGAAACATCGTAATGTAAGGTAAGTTGTACATTGTTACAGGTATCAAAAATGAAGGTCTAGAATATAGTGAATATATACTCTACAATAAGGTCACACTATAAAGAAAGGTTGAAGAATCACAGCATCGAAAATAGAAGAATATGTAAAAGTTGCAAGATTTGAATCTGAAGTCCGTTTCTTACGCAATTTCATGTTACGTTACAGAACGGATTACGGACAAGATAATATTTAAAAAAAATATCCACCAGAAAAGTTTGTATGGCTAAGAATACCGTAGAAGCACAAGGATACCGAGCTAATAAGTGGGTCATGGACGTGGATATCGGTCATGGTTGTACGTTCTGACTAAATATCAATCGGCATTGACGTGGTAGAATATTTCGACATTCAAGGCCATTTCTGAAATATGAGAAATGTGTTGCAGGTATTAGAGAAATATTTCTGTTTGAAGATGTTATTGTGCGACACCGAACGCCACTGGTATATATCGTTCCGAGGAGCGTTGTCTACATGTTTATAGTATGTCTATATAATGGAGAAATAACACCTGTTAGACAAAAATAGTATACATAAAACTTTTACAGCTCCCTGCTTAAATCATTCTGTAATCAAAATACTGTCTATATCATCACAGTCTATGTTTATTAGCTTAAGTGCATATTCGACGTATTATTCCTGAAGTATTGTTCTCTACCAGAGTGGCTAAAACAACTCACAAGTTTGAAGCTTCGAATCCAGACGAAGACAAGTGAGTAAATTTTCAACTATAAATAAAGACGTGAAAATAAGACGTGTAATTAATAGAATTAAGTGTACGATGTAATAAAAAATGCGTGTTTTTTTTAAAAAACCACACGTAATTCCTCTCAGCAAAAAATTGTGCTTTCTTATAGTAATCAATATCGAAACCGATAGGCATCAATACCTACAATCTCGCCAACAGTGTTTGCCTTTCGATATTGACCGATATTAGATAACAACATGGATCGAAATCGCAAATCGTGTGTTACTGATATCGGCCGATAGTGATGTGCTACTAGAAAGATATGTTTTCCAAATTCGAATATGAATCACGATTTATAATTCACAGTTAAGTAATAACAACGAAGCTGTTTCGTACAAAGTTATGATCAAAATTCTGGTATTCTAGTGGAAATACCTGGCTGTGAGTAACCTGTGATTCATGATCATTTGAATCATACTCGAATCTGCCATCGAGAAGAGTTTCTTACAGATTTTTCTCTTATTTCATCAGACCAGATGATGTGAGCATTTCTTGAGCCCTTTTAGCCTCTTTCTTTAATTCCACTTCTCAGAAACTTTGTGGACCTTTATTTGTCAGGCCGTGAGATAACAAAGAGAGTGAAGAAACACAGAATTATATAAATAATCCAAAATGCACTAAATTATTTAAAATAATATCCTTCATGATCTCGTTTATTCATTGAAAATTATTCTTCAAAATATACTGCAAAGATGCAGATAAGGTTCTATAATATTTAGATATGAAAGAAGTGTTGACCTTATAACAAGTAGGATACATTAGCAGAATTCATTTTAATAAATTGTAACTTTTTAAGCAATATAAAATCTTCTGGCACTCAAATTATCATCTCAGATACAAAATATCCTAGCTTTTACATTGAGGTTGGTCAATTTATTGCTTCTACTAAATTTACTTTTCTGCTTCGTGCCATTTGCTGGCTGTACGACAAATAACTGTCATTTGGGAAATTGCGTGTGTAGAGGTCATATTCCATTTGCTCAAATTATTGTATGACAAATGCACTGAACCTTGTAACATTGCTTCCCCTTCGCTATCAACGGATGTGGAAATAGTGGCTGCACATTTTCATGCTGACTGGAGCTGTAAAAGGATATGTGAAAAGAGTTTTCATGTTTCTCTCGGAACTCCCTGCTAACAAGGGAGGGTTAACATGAGCGTAATTATAATGTCAGCTCCGAAACATTCTTTATGCCTTCAGTGGAATAAGAAGTATTTGAATTAAACTGTCTGGGATTAGTGAAATGAGGATTAGTTAATTTTTATCTAAATGTACAAGCACTGGACGCAAAATTCATGGATTTCATGGTTTAACAAAATTATTTATTTTTTAGTTTAATTTCAATATTTAAATTAACAAGAGTGACTCTCAATTATAGCTTACCTTTTATGGGTCATATGTGGAAAGATAATGTGGTCAACTACACTCTAAATGCTATGTTAATGAATTATTTTAATTTGAAAATCTATCAAGAAAGGATAATTGAAAGAATAGTAATTTAGATCACGTAATTTCGGAGGTATTGGTATTATATAGACTGAAGAGATTTGTAACTATATACCGGAGCAAGACAAACTAACCAGGGTTCCTGTAAATTAGAGGTTCTTAGAAAATATTTTCTTTAAATGGTGAGTTTAAATTATATTAAAAATTGTATTTAATTAAATTTTCACTTAATTTTTCAAATCTAAACTTTGATCGAAAGCCTGCAATTTTTGGGGTCCCAGCTAGGAACTTCCGCTTTCGTTCATAAATGCATGCATGTCTTTGTTATGATAATATATCTTATTATTCTAAATCTATTATAGTTTGGAATCTAGTGAATAATTTTATTAAACACGTAGCGGTACTCGCAAACTCAAACACATTGCAGCTTATCAAATAGTTTGCAAATTTCCTTGGGAAAATTTGCCTTTTTTATATATAAATGTAGGCATGTTGTTTGAAATTTCGGAAAATATGTCTACTTTAGTAGGACAGCGTGTAACTGTTCAGTTTTCCTTGAATGATACAAATATTGGCTAGAATTAATACATGTTAACACTGACATTAATGGTAATATTAAAGTGTTAAATTGGAATAAAAAATATTAAATTAGAGGCAGTGTTATTTTTAGCCAGACTTGGTCAAATGAAAATGTAACTAGTGAAGAAATACCTTTTTCCAGCATTTTAATGTATATAGTAACCCGCCATGTTGCAGTCTAAACAAACGGGTGTTTACCAGTAGATTTGTAGTGTTCGATATCCAACAACTCGTTATGATTGTGTGCTTTGTGCTAAATTGCCATCAATACGATGAAATAGAGATGTGCTGCTTTTCTTCTGTGTTTAAGGGACTGAAGCTAGAAAAGGAAGTGGAAGGAGCCAATTACGTAAGTAAACAAATTTCTTGCAATTGCATTGAACACGATTCTGAATACGTTGAAGTGATTATGAGGATAACTCATCGTTGATTGCTGAGTTCTTGATTTTAAAAAGGTGATAATTATATCTAAGAAGCTTAAAGTGAAGTTGCTAATTCGGTTATAGTTACAGACACACACTCAAGAAAATAAATAACAGTTCTACAATGAACCCCTAGTACCCTATGTCCGGCTGCGCAAATTAATATTGTAGGTAAAGTATGCAAGGTATAGCATCAATCAAGACTTCGAAAGTTAATAGTACCTTTGTATATGTTTCATAAAAACATAAATTACCGAAATAAAAATTAGCTACTAACCTCAATTTATTATATTTACTATTCATATGTCCTTTCTTGCACTTTCCCTCGTATGTACATCAAATCTCGGTCATATGTAAGCAAACGTACATCTTTGGACTCCACAGCATTTCTACTCTTTCAATCAGTTTCCGCTTGTTACCGAAATAACAAACAGTTCGAAAACTATGAACAGCCATTATTTCTACAACTGATTTTCTACCTTTCTATCAAATTTAGTGTTTGTTTAGACTTTGCCTCCGCTGTTGCTATGGTAACCAACCGGATGTGGCGTCAAAACTTTAGTTCTTCACTCATGCTACCTGTAAAGACTGTCTACAAAGAAATTCCGATCCTCTAAATATCAACCCTGGTTTGATGCAGAAGCGCGGTCTGTTTTGAAAAATAAAAACTTGCATGCGAGCTTTGCAAGCAGCATCCTAATGTGCATACCTATAGCTCGTTCTGCCAGATCAGGTGCTACTCCAAGAAATTGTTTAGTGCTGTTACAGCCCATAAAATTTATTTTATTTTATCTTTATCCAAAAAATTGCTTAGAGCAAAGTATCAAAATTATATTAACGACGTAACATCTGAAATATCAACCAATCGGAAGAGATTTTGGTCTCTCATAAACTCTAGAAGATGTCAGTCACGTGTTCCACAGAGATAGTTTATGATTCGGTTACAGCTGCTGGTGAAAAAAGGGTATATCTATTGAATGAATACTTCTCTAATAATTTCAGTGTTCAATCTCCTCCTTTACCAACTCCTCAGATTCAACAGATCTGTTCGCATTAACTGTCTTCATTAAATACATCATCTGATGAGGTAAAATATCTGCTCTGAATCGTTATCCCGGCTCTGGTAACATTAGTGGTATTTTTACGTAATGCTGCTGAATCGTTGGCTTACCCTTTATCTCGTCTTTTAAATAGGTGTGTTGCTCAAAGTGTATTTCCTAATTCTTGGAAATAGGTTAATATTGTACCCATTCTGAAATCTGGAGATAAGACCCATGTATCTTCATACAGACCCAACTCTATCTTATCTATTTTGTCTGTGGTGTGTGAAAGAATCATCAAAGCTAGACTTTATAATTTTGTCTCACCCTATTTACACTCTGCTCAATATGACTATCTTCCTGGTAGTTCCATTCTTGCCAATCTGTCCTTGTTACTCTTTGATTCTACTCTTTGATGATCCCTGTCCAATAACACACCGCTTAATGGAATCTATCTAGATCTTACAAGTTAGTAAGGCTTTCGATAGAATTGATTGTAATATTCTTCTTTATATATAAACTCACCGATTTAATATCCATGGTAACTTCCTTTCAATATCGCGAGACTATCTCACTGGCCGTGAACAACGTGTTGTTCTCTCTGGATTCTCTTCTAATTTTGTTCCCGTTCTGTCTGGTGTACATCAAGGTAGTGTTTTGGGCCCTCTGTTTTTCCTTCTATATATGGACGATCTGCCATCTTATATCTCTTCATCTAAAACCAAAATTCTCATTTTTTTGCTGACGACTGTACATTATTTCGAGAAATCAGATCATTACCGGATGTTGCTGATCACCAGAATTTTATCTCTGACTTCTTGGTTGCTGTAATGCGTGGAATTCGAAAATAAATCCCTCAAAATCTTTTCTTAATATTTCTTTAAAGAGGAATCAAATAAGATCTGCCTATTTCATTGAAGATAATCCTATCGCTAAAGTTCATTCTCAAAAGGACCTTGGAGTGGTATTTCACGAAAAACCTTTGTTTGCTGATCACGTGACCTCTATAACTAGTAGCTCTATGCGCTTACTTGGACTTCTATATAGATTTACAGAAATTAAGGACCTTCATTCATTGAGTATGGTCTACAAAACCTTCATCTCCAATAAAATTGAATATTGCTCCCCAATTTGGAACATGGCTAATATTTCTAATCTATCTCATATTGATCTTGTTCTGAACTTTTTTCTTTATGTAGTCAAAAGAAAAATACCATCAGTACGTAGCTTAAGCAAACCCAAGTAATTATACGTTCTTGGTCTCCACATTCCCTCTTTTCGTCGCAACCTGGCAGATTTGATGTACTTATACAAGATATTTAACGGGAATATTAGAACTTGATATGACCCTATGACAAACCATAGTGCGCATTATACATTAGAATGTAATGGAACAAAAGATTTATTACTTTTCAGTTGTTTATGTTATTCAGAATTTAAATTGATTTGATTTTATACTGCACGTTTAGTTAAAAAGAGAAAAGAAAAGATTTATTATTGTTTTGTGTATTGCAGGCTATTGGTATTGATATTACTGGCTGTATAATGTGTCGTTTTAAAATTTGATTTCATGTTATTTAGTTTATAGTAATGTTATTTAGTTTGTTGTAATATTGTTTACTTTCTGTGTAAAATGACAACTCCAGCTGTATTTGAAACAACAAATAAATAAAAGTAATATCGAAATTGTTCAATGGGATCTGAGAGTTACCTTTCTCAAGTATTTACCCTATACTAACTACTAACAGTAACTAACTTACTAGTTCTGAATACTTGGGCCTTTATAGGAATCTGACTGAACATATAAAGTGCCTTTGGCCCGCAGGGCCTTACAGGCGGACTTCTGGCCGATTTAAGACCATTTTCGTCCTTAGAACTTGTTAATTAAGCTTATTATTGGTGAGTTAGAAATAAGAAAAAGAAACGGATCCTGCACCAGACCAAAAAGCCACACACCAAACAAACACCAAGGAAATCCCCCAAAAGGCACTCCTTTTTGATTTGATCATAAATATTAATTTTGTTGTTTTCGCAAGTTACCAGTCTGTAAAATAGTATGCATTAATCTAAAACAGTGTTTAGAGCAAATATGAGAAGTTCCCCAAAAGTTAGTTTAATTTAAATTTATTAGATATAATTTAATTAAATTTAATTGCACAGGATTTATTATTTTATACATAATAAAGTTTCGATCTAAAATTAATATAGGTGAAAGTCTAATTTATTCTTGTCCAAAGTCGTTTGAAGTTTAAAATTGATTCTAAGGCTAGGAATTAGTGGGATAAAAGGTTATTTTTTCCATGTTTCCATAAACGCGCAACTGACTGACTAACGTAAATTTGCCAAGGGCCCGCAGGACCACCAAGGCTGGACTTCTGGCCATCAGAGGCCACTTTCGTCCTTATGATTGATGTTTAATTCTTTGATTATTCATTATTTAGTTTTAAAGATTTGAATCAAATAACTGCACAGGATCAATTACAAATTATATCTAATTGTTCTTTCTAATTTATATAAAATTTACGTGTGATAAAGCATAAGAAAATCTAAAATTCAAAGTGCACAGGAAGTGTATTGTTAATTAATTTATTATTGAATTATTTTTAATGAGCCACTAACTCATGAGGAAATTATATGAGGATGAGGATAAATGTTGGAATGATTGTTTTGAGTATTGAAGTAACCTTTTTGCTTTCCCTTGTGACTTACGTACTTAAGTTTTGTTTGATAATTGATATTTATTTGAATAATTTAATTTGTTTTGATTTGTCCACTGTGATAATAGGTGTAGTTTGTTGAATTTTGTTTTGATTTGAATTGTTGAAGTTAGTATCAAGTGGTTGTTTTTATTGTGTATTTTTCTTGAAGGGTTGTGAGTCCACGTAGAGGTGACCATCCTCGGATTGAAGAATATTTAACCTGCTTTGAAATCTTTCTTCAGATGCTATATTTATTGTCTGTGAAATTCGAGGAAAGGATTCCTTGTCCTTTGGAATTCCTATAGCTAAAATGATGGAGACCCATCTGGTTAATTTATCTGTGAGTTCTTTTAATGATCTCTTTGTTATAGCTTCATTTGATTTTATTATAGAAGTGTCGTTCCCTGAGGTTTTACTGTTGTTTTTCTTATTAGAATTGTCACTAAGTTTCTGATGGCTATTTGACGCTGAGTTTGAAGATTCAGGAATAGAAATTGAATTATTTTTGTTTTAAATACTTTTTCTGGCAGAAAGTAATTCTTGTTTGGTGGTCGACGAGGGCAATTTGAAGACCCCGTTTGGTGTCCCTTCAACTTACACGGTCCACAGAAATTTATATCTGGTTTAATTTTACAAGTGTAGCTAAGATGATTGTTTCCACATTTATAACATGCTGGTTCGTTATTGCAAAATTTGTTCTGGTGATATTTGAGACAAGTTACGCATGGATGTGGTCTTCCGGTGGAGCGCGATTTCTCTACACGGTGACGAGTGAAGTCCATGTGTAATTAAATGACTAACTACCTCAGGATTTTTTTGTGAATAGTCTGATTAAGGTAAGAGGTCCCTTGTCGTTGCGTATTCGCGTAATATTTGTGAGAGGAATATTCCATTCCCTAATCAAATGTTGCTTCAGATCATCTATCTTGACGTTAGTACTTACATCCTTTACCACACAAGTGAAAGTAGTAGTGGTAAATGTCCTCTGAGGTGTCTTTTGTTTCTCAACAATATTTTCAATTATCGAACCTAATCCGAAGTCTTTTGGTTGAAAAGATTTTAGAAATTCTTCTTTATTTTGTTTACTATGATCCATTAATTTTCAGTGTTGGAAAACCTGTAATCTGTATTTTCGGTAGCTTTCGCTTTATAAGTGCATAAAAGGCCAATGGATTTTTCAGATTTGCTCTTATGTTCCTAATCGTTACTACATGAGTTGAATTGTCATTAGTATTTTCATAATTCTTATTACTCAAACTTTCAGAAATGGACGTGTTACTTTCTTTAGGTTTACTGTCTGAAATTTGAACGTCATCATTAATATATGAGTATATTTCTGCACGAGGATCCGAACACTTCTTTAGGTAATTAGGCGAGTATGGACTAGTATTAATTAATGAATTATTTACTTTTGACAGATGGCTATTGGTAGGTATAGGAGAGGATGCAGTTGTTCCTGGATTTGAAATTGGACTTTTTGGAGGGCTGGTATGATTCTGTTTGGTTGTAGGTGGTTCGAGAGGAGAGGAATGAGGTGACTTTTGATTATCATTATCTTCCTGCAAGTTGGACGAATCATTATTTTTTGGAGTTTGTAGAGTTACTTGGGAAGTACTGGCCTCGTCTTCTTCTTCTCTGAGCTTCTTCATTTGTCCCCTGCTTTCCGGTTTCTTCCTTCTAGTCATTAAGTTTTGTTTTGGGGGATTTTTCTTCAGAAAATAGTCTCTAGTTTGACTTTGCTGATCTCTCATTTCATCTGTTGAGATATCTTTTGTGTATTTCTGTTCTTCTTTGCTTGGAGATGAACTATTTTCTTTGCTATTTCACCCTTTTCTGTTGCGACCCATATTATGATGAGGAAAAGGAATATTTGAAAGGTACTTATGATAAGGAAGCTACTTAAGAAACTTAGCGGGACCCGAGTGGCTCTTAAAACGACCTTTATGAATTTTATTATTTTAATCGATTATATTGGCGATTTTAAGCCTAGCTCAATTTATTTATTTGGGATTTATTAATTTATTAGACTTTTAGTTTTGTTAAATTGTATGCCAAGCTAATAAAACGCGATACTTAGCTTTTTTCCGTGACGAACTTCGTGACAGATCCTACTCCTGCGAGTCTCTACGCTGCTCTTTTTGTCTATAGGAATCAGTTCTACATGCGTATAAATGAACCCCAAATATTTTGCCACATTGATAACTAAATCTGATTTATCTCTTAATAACTAAACTTAAGTTGATTTTGCCATCGACACGAAATAGATAGTATATTTGTATGAGTCAAAATTGGTTAAAGACGTTTCTTTAATCAAAACAGTTTTCCATTTAACGCTAGAAATAAAACTGTGATCAGTTGTTGCACTCAAAGTAAGAACATTTACATTTATTTCTGGAAGCATATGTCGATGTTCCTTTGGCATATTCAAGCATATCTGGGGAAACTTCGTAATTAAAGAGTACAAGGGTAAGAACGGGGTGTCCATTTTTAAAACAAAAATTGAGTTTACACTTCTAACAAGTTGTAAACAATGACAGCTAACAGTTAGAACATTTCATTCCAAAAGCGTATATATTCACCGAGTTATAGCGGTACTTACAATATTTACAATACATGGGACTAAATGGGAGAGTCAGACTTTAAAATGCGTTTTACGAGAAATTATCTCGCTTGGACATCTTCCTCTTCGTTCTCTGTACTCTTTAATTGTTATATCAAAACGTTTTTAAATAATCCTTTGTCCTAAATAAAATTCTGTTGCCATAAGCCTTAGCCGCTGCACTACAAAACTCTGTATTTTACCGTAGTTCAGTCACATAATTATTAATCTTCGTGACGTTCATTAATAAAGCAAAAGAGTTTCAGCAGTATTCAGAAATGTTTTTCTCAAGTGACTAACGCTGTACTAAGGAGTGATTAACAATATTTTAACATTGGTAGTCACTATTTAGTACAGCGCTAGTCACTAATAATATGACTGATTACCTCTACTGAAGAAGGTCATGCTTAAGTATAAAAACCTATACTGCGACACCACGAAGGTCTGTACTACCAGGGTGCTTTTATTGTTGAATGAGGGGGATTTCACCTCTCAGGTTAGCGACGTCCTGATTAATAATAAATGTTAATGCTCTTACCTTAAGGGCAAACACATTCGCCTGGAGTTTCCTTCCCACATGAAACTTTACAATTAGTACAAAGTACGGACATCCTGACTGAAGTTTTCCATTTTTCTCCGTTAGTCACATTAGGCATATGCCGTGATGGTACCTTTAGACTAGCCTCTGGTAACTTGCTTCCAGCATTCTCTCTCAGTAGCCTATCCCGATCTGACACGCAGTTGTCTAAAGCACGTAAATTAATTCAAAGGATTTTGTTCTCCTAGAAAGCTCTTTCACTGTTCTATTTTGTCTTTCACAAGTTTTTGCAAACTAATGGTGAGTCTACATTAGGTCAAATTTCTATTCGTGTACATGTTGGTGAGGACTGTCTTAAAACGGCGAAATCATCGGTCGTTTCTTTGCTACTCCAAACTTCGAAAACAGAAAACGAAACAAAGAGAATACATACGCCTCAATACTTACTACAAACTGGTATATTTGTAGCACAATACATTACACTACAAACATATAAAAGCATCTAAAAATCAAAAATGATTTATAACCTGTCAACTATTTTGCAATGTTTCTTTTATCACTATTCACAGCGTGGTTGATTTTAATAACTATAATTATTTTCGTTGGCTTTCTGGGTTAAACCTCGAAATTTTTTGTTTATAAACTTCAAAATTGACTGATGTTGTTCAACATAGGTTTATGCCAAGTGTAATTATACATGTTGATAAAACATGTGCATGTCTTTTTATCAAGCAAAACCATGTAACAATACTGGAATAGTATATATTCTGAACAATATATTTTTTTTAATATGTAATTGATGGAAATATTTACAAATAACCTCGTGACGTTAAAAGTCTTGCCAGTGTGAATGAAATTATTTAAAAGAAATGCTTTTTCTATCATTTTTTAGAAAAGCAACTGTTTCGGAAATAACGAAAATATCTTGAAAGTGTATTGAAAATATTTCATGCTGTGTGAGTATATCTGTTTATATATATTGTTTATATATATATATATCTATATCTATATATATACAATTAGCGTAATTACAGTATCTGGCAACATATGAACTGTGTTAACAGTAATGTTGCAAATTGATTAATACAGCACATGTAAATTATTTCGGCCCTTTTATGTGTTTATTTTTCGTGTGTATTTAAATATTCTAGTGCACTGTGCCAAAATCGTGGGAAAATGAACTTCAGAGCTTAATATTTCCAATATCATTAACGGTAGAACTGCGGGGGCAAAATTTCCTCAAAGACCTTACCTATCCAAAAATGAATATTATAAAATTTTGCAGTGGGTGCGCAAGGGATACTTCTAAGGAAGGAAGGAATTCCCAGATATTCTCTCAAGTAAAGATGGATCCAAATAAGCATGGATGGGACTATCATCCATAAATTAGCAATAATTCCTTTGCGGCAAGTCGATATCTCAAACAGGGTTCCTTTCCGGAACGTTTTTTTTTAATGAATAACAAACAGTACTAATTTACAGAGATTTCAACGAACATTTGTGGTACTTTTCATCAGTAATGAAACTGTCATTGATCTGTCAGATACTAGTGATAATGTTTATCATCTGTACTCATATGAAAAGTCATATTCATGTTTATTTTGACCCACATTCACCCTAGAGAATGGCTGGGAATACCTTACTGCCTTTGAGGAACCCCTTGCGCATCCATTGCACAATTTTGGAGTTTGTATTATTGAATAGAGCACGTTTAAAGTATTTCAGGGTACCTTGCCCCCGCAGTTCTACTGTTAATGGAATTGGAAATATCAAGCTCTAAATTTCATTTTCCCACAGTTTCATGAGCCTATAGCTCTGAAATGAATCATTTGTGCACCCTCGGAGGTGGTATATCTATCTATCTAATATATATTACAAATGCATTCAAAGTTGGTGCCATACATTTGGAAAATTCAGTTGATGTTGCTGCCGTGTGTTTACGGATGTCATATATGAATGCAACTTTGCTTTCCGTGTATTGCTCTTTCCTCTCGCGGCCTAACAGTTTACAAATTTTCCAATAGATGTCTCTTGTTACTCGTTACCTACTGCATTTTTTAAAAATAATCCGTGGAGTAAGTCTAATTTGCTGACCAGCACAATTTTTGCGCCACCGCAAAAACTAGTGGCGCCACCGTCACCAAAATTGGCCAACTCGTGCTACCCAAGAGTACTACATGTCGACCAAACACGAAGTCCATATCTCAATTTTAAATATACCTTTCACAAAAAAAAAGACGAAAAATTTGGTATAAAAGCGCCACCGCCGAAACTAGTAGTGCCACCACAACCAAAATTTGTCAGTTGGTGCCACGCAATATTATTACATGTCGACCAAGCATGAAGGTCATATCTCAATTTTAACTATTCCTTTCACTAAAAAAAACGACGAAAATTTAGTATAAAAGCGCCACCGCCGAAACTACTGGCGCCACCACCACCAAAATGTGTCAGTTGGTGCCACGCAAGTGTACTACATGTCGACCAAGCATGAAGGTCATATCTCAATTTAAACTATATATCTCATTCCAGAAACAACGGAAAGTTTGTTTTAAAAAGCATCACCGCCAGAATCAATCTAGTTTGAATTGCACAGTAACACGTCACACATTCGTAGGATATGGTGCAAATCCGGAGTTATGTTGTGATTAAAGTTTCTACAAACACACTGGTACATGTGGTATTTTCTTTATATAAACAGACATATTATTCTGTTGGAGGGTCCAGCATTTAAACTTACACTGAAACTAATGCTATAACTGAATTAGTTTGTGCGTGGATTTGCATGTCGCATGTTCCGGAGCTCTAATTTACGAATCCGGAAACTGGAGTGCTCTCAAATGAAAGTGATTAACTGTGTGAAAATGAATTATTGAGTCACTTTACTGCCTCCCGAATGAATGGTCGGAGATATTTTGCAATGACTGAATTGCGCTGAGCTGTCATATTATTACTCATACGTGAGGGTGCAGTGTGTGGTTTACGAAAAATAGCCTGATATACGAAATAGGAAATAGATTCGCTTTTCGCAATCTATTTCGGTTTTGAAGTATTTATGGTTAACTTGTCGAGACCGTACAAATCTTTGTGAAACCCTCACATCATAGGCTTTCATTTGATAGCTCATGGGGTTGGACGGCGTAGATTATTAGATAGTCGGACACACACTCACGTTCGCACACGTATTTTCTATAATATAGGTCCAAGTTTTATGTGAACATGTTCGACGGCATGAAAGCCCTTTGACAAATTGAATTTTGAAATTGGTTGGCACAACTGACAACTGGGGTGTTTGGAGGTTGAAAGTAAATTTATAAAAATATCGCAAAGGCACGTCTATTCAATTACCAATCGAATTGAATTTCACAATATGCCATCACTCGGTTGAAAATTAAAAAGAAAATGTAAATAACCTTTCGAAATAATTTTTTACTTGCTGCCTCGGTGGATAATGCCGAAAAGCATCCTTAGTGGAAGGACCGAGTTTGATCCGCGAGCAGATAAAGTTTTTATTTATTTGAATTTTATTTAATGCTTTCTTTTTAGAATTTAAGAAAACATTCCTCAACCCTGTTATTAGCCACCAGTAAATGCTTCCTTTTTCATTTAAAGGCATTTCCAACCTTTTATCGCACTGTGGAATTTTACATGCTTGAAATACATGTAGGACTAATGTCGAACTATTGCAAATGAAGGTGGGTTAGCGGACAGATTAGACTTGTCACCCGTTCTTTACGTTAACAATACCCGCTTTCCTACATCATGTTTGTCCCTTAACAATGTAGAAAACAACCAACCAGCATTCTTCTTTGACTTACAGATACCTTACTCGATTCGTATTTTTTAAATGCGGTCCATGCTAAAATCTGCTTTGTGTCATAATTGGCCAGTACCGGTTTGCCCCTTTTTTGCGTAATGCGATGGCAGCAGAAAAATTCACCCTCATTCTTATTTAACGGTAAATATTTATTATTAGATTCATTTAAAGTACAGATAGTATTACTGCTTTACTTCTATCTAGTTGATAATTTAAATATTAATCATAGATGTCCCCGTCTTGCTTAGTTATAAAATTAAATGTATTTATTTGTTATGTATGTTTAAGTATCAATTAATCGAACTGTTTTTATAGTCTTTAGCTTCTGGCTTACTAAAATGTTCATATTGCTTAATAGTTTAGCAGGAAGGATTCTGTTTCTCTCATATTTGAAAAACACACATATCTATCTGAAACAGCATTATTCGTACTTAAATTTTAACATTTTTATTATTTAGAAAAGTTTAAAAACCTTGTACTAACAACAGATAAAAATTGCCAGCATTCAATGATGGGTGACTTGAAGACTGACACAAATGGAGGGAAATTGTTTAGATTTCTTATGCTGTCTCCTCTTATTAACATAAACGTGGGACCTACGAGGTTCCAAAATAATACTGAAACTTCTCCAGACAAAATTATTCTATCTCCTTATATGACTAATGTCTTGGCATCCAAAAGAGTGGAAAAAAGTTTGCCGTCTGATCATGGTGAGGTCTATCTCCGTTTCTACTTCACGACAAAAAACACAAATATAGAACCTGTTTATTACAACAAAACCAATTGGGCAGAATTTCAACAAAAAGTCAAACAAGAACTTACAAGAATTAAGCTACCAATTTCAAATACAGAAGATATTGAAACCGTTAACAACACTCTCACAACTATACTTCAGGAAGCGTTGACAGCTCTGGTACCAAAACAAAAAAATATTCGAAATAGGGAGAGACTTCCAGACGAAATCTTTTAAAAAATTAGGCAAAAGAGAAGATTATCAAGACTATTTCACAGGGCCCCCAACGAATTTACTAAAAGTCAAATCAATAATATTCAAAAAGAAATAAAGTATTCCATTGCTCAATTTCGAGATAAGAAAAAAGATTTGTTCATCACAGAACTTACTGATAATTATAAAGAAAATCCAAAAAAGTTCTGGAAAACACTCTCCAGACAAAAAGCCAAAGGATATGGACACTCTCTTCCTACTTCCCTGGACGGAAAACCGGTTACTAGTAACAAGGAATTTATTGACATAATCTATGCAAAATTCAAGGATAAGATAGAGATAGATCCACCTCATTATAATAAAAAATTCCAAAAGGAAATCTCGGATATTGCTTCCAGAATTAGAGCTATTATAGATCATTTTCGGGACATCACTGATTTGGATAAGCGGTACAATCATTTTGGAGATGTTGAGATACTGCTTCAGGACGTTACTAAGACGGAGATTCTTAAAACAATCAAAAGAAAGAAGAACACTTCCCCTGGTCCTGACGGAATTCCGTACATCGCACTACAACGCAGTCCTACCGAATTACACACCATTCTAACTTCTCTTTATAATGCTTCGCTAAAATTAGGCTACATTCCACTTTCCTGGAAAAAGGCATATACAATTTACGTTCCAAAACATGGCAAAAGCAGATTCCAAACAGCGAATTATAGACCGATTACCTTAACGAACACAATGGCAAAGATCTGTGAAACGGTCCTATCTAAAAGACTGAATAATTATCTAGAAGAAGCTAATTTAATATCTAGGTACCAAGCGGGATTTCGTCAGAACGTCTCAACTATCGACCAACTAATGAGAATTGTGACTGATATCCAAATTGCCATGAACAAGGGATGGAGATCTGCCGCTGTGTTCATGGACTTAACGTCGGCATTTGATACAGTGTGGCACGACGGCCTACTGTACAAACTTTACTTGCTGAATCTCCCCACTTCCACCATTAGATGGATCTCGCAATTCCTCACAAATCGAACAACGAAGATAAGATCTGGCGAAGAATTTTCGGATAACATCTCAATTCGCAGAGGGGTACCACAGGGGGCGGCATTAAGTCCAATATTATATTCATTATATGTTAATGACACCCCATTTTCTCCTAACAATAACACCAGTTTAGGACTTTTTGCGGACGACACTGCCTATTGGACATCTGCGAGAACTTCGAACTCAGCTATAAAAAATCTACAAAGGCCGGCTAAGACTTTTCTTAAGTGGTGCAGGGACTGGAAGCTGGAACTCAACGCCAATAAACACAATTCATTATATTTTATCCTTCTGGAAAAGGCACGAGAAGAGACAAAAATAAATTCATTTGCATAAACAAATCTAAAATTAAGCCAAATTCAACAGCTAAATATTTGGGAGTGACGCTGGACCAGAGGTTAAATTTCAAAACGCACATTTTAGACAGAAGGAAAAAGGGACTACAGGTATTTTCGGCATTAAAATCGATACTTCTATCAAACACTTCTTTCGGTATAAAAACTAGAATCTACCTTTCTATCTTGAGACCAATTATAACATAAGGCCATGAACTATATAATTCAAATATTAATATGGAACACTTCAAAAAATTTGAAAGATATTGGCTGAGGGTGTCCAAGAGGCTCTGGAAAGCCGAGAAAGACACACTATACAAAGATATCAATTTCCCATCAGTTATAGAGTATATGGATTTATGCAAAGAAAGATATGCCAATGCAATCAAAGAAAATAAATTTGCCATCATCAACTTTCCGAAGCAACTTAATATGAAAATAATGCGCCATCAAATATCACTCCAAGAACTAGTAAACTAACTCAAAAAACACAGTAAACGAAATTGTTTAACATCAGAATATATATACTAAGCACAATATTAAAGCCTGGAAACTGA
>JAGDQP010006583.1:4970-71493 GCA_022664845.1 Lepisma saccharinum | reverse complement strand
TCACTCGTTACTGAGAGACAATGACAGTCTCAACTAGTTAGTTATAAATCAATAGTATTAAATAGAAGAACGTTACAATTTTCCCTCTTTGACCAAAAGAAAAAAAATATCTAATTTACAGAATCATGTATCACATTCAAATCGATCGAATTGCAAAGGGATCAAGTCTGAATTTCTACAAATCAGTCCCTGGAACCTTTATTGAGGATATGAACAGCTATTTTTGCCTTTTCACCGAATGCAGAGAGAGAGAGAGAGAGATTAGACCCCAGACGATCTGTTTGTCCTTTGATGTTTTGCATTAGTGCCATATATCCTCTGATCCTCTCTTTTCATATGTTCCCGTCTCTCACTATCTCTCTACTTCTTTTTTTTTTTGGGGGGGGACTTGATTTATGACGATGCATAAAGCTGTCGCATGTGTAAGCCTAGAAAAAGCAATATTAAACCCTTCCAAAGATTTAGATCGCGCTTGCCTGCGAAAATGTGTCCTCTGTTCGCCTTTTAGCTCTTTTAAATTTCTCAATCCCCACTGTTTTATATCTTTGACGACGCGACAGACACAAACAAACAAGGGGAAAATTAACGAAGGTGAAGCAGACGCTATTACAGTGTAGACAAACTTGGGATATGTCCTTTTTTTCCACAGTAAAACCGATTTTCATGGAAAATAAAAACCTGCAATGCAATTGGATAGAATTTGCCATATGAAATGTACAGAGGAAGTATTGACGTTGCAAGAATAAGGCCGTAACTAAACACTTCAGAACGTATGTAGAGGAATTCAAGGAATAAATTATCTTATTAATATATTCTACATGTGTTTGATGAAAATTATTTCATTACACAAATTATTATTATAAGTAAGGATGTAACTTCTACGGGAGGTGTTATAAATAAGTTAATAATTTTGTGCAAAGTGAGGCCTTTTACAGTATTTACAAATAGAAAATATTTGTAAGGATAAGACAATTACCATTTATTTTTAACAGATATGAAACTATAAAGTAACTTCCTTTAAAAAAAGAACAGCGTTTTCTTATGAATCTTAAACATCTTTGAGGTTGATCATCTGGTTTACATATAAACATTTTGAATATAGCTGGTACAAACTTACAGATAACTTTGTTGGTAAGTCAAGCTCAAAAATCTGTACATAAAACACAGATAATACGTTACAGTTTTGACACTCTATCAGCGTCTTTCTTAGTCTAAGACCCCCCTTTAAGATGCGTTCAATCTGGGAAAGACACTGATAGAGTGTCAAAACTGTAACGTATTATCTGTGTTTTATATTTTTGATAATGACTTGTCAGCAAAATTATCTGTTTTATAAACATTTTATTATAGCACCATCTTTTTTCCTTTTTTATATTTCTATCTTTTTATTTATTTTTTTTACAATTTTAATCAAAAGCTTTCACGCTGAATATAGCTTTTTTCTCAAACTTTGTGATGTGGTATAAATTCTTTATCCTTGTTTTATTACTCTTTTTAATTTCCTTAAATTGAATTGAATTTTCAATAAGAATTTTAGGCAAATTTGGCTCAGCCCGAATGGATGATGATGGGAGAATTGGTTGAATAAAGAAAGTGGAAAGAAATGGGAGAACTCCGGGAAAACCCACGCCCTATATGATGTTTCTTCACCTCAAAGCCCACGTGGCACAAGCTCGGATCCAATCGCGGACCCCATGCATAAAAAATGTGAGTGCTGTGGCACTGAGCCATCACGGTCACTTTCTGTTTTCTTTTATTGAGCATTCTAACAATACTTTTTCCTTTATTTTATGACTTTCGTTTATCACATGAGTGGAAACATGTGATTGAAATAGTACTAAAATAAAAAAAAAGACTAATAAATAAAATCAATTAAAAAAGAAAAAAAACACTACAATAAAACGATTCTTTGTAAACAAAATTATCAATCCAAAAATGTTTTACGTATTCAAACGAAAAGTTATTTGTTTTTTTTTTTAAACAAAATCTACAGTATTATTTTATATATGATTATGGTGACGATGATGTGTGTTTTGGCTTAAGGCAGGTCCTGAACCCAAGGTCGCTGAGCAAAGTAAACTGGTTGTAGTTTGCCATTACATTCCATCGGGTGAAGATGGCATCCTAAGGACAGGACCTACAGTTTAACAATCATTTCTTCGTTGATGCCGGGAATGGAACTTGATACCTCTTGATTACAAGGTAGTAAGCGTTACTCCTCCCCCACAGAAGACGCTCATGCATGATAGGGAAAGATAAATAATAATCGTGTTGTTTAACACTTTTATGTAAAAACGGACTTTGTTTAAGCTATTATTATAAGACCTTTATTGCAAGTTACCAGTTGCTTTGTACTAACTTACAACTTTAAATGGATTGTCTCATCTAATATTTTGCGTCTAGTTCTTGTTGGAGGAGTGGAAAAGATTGTGGACATGGCCTTAAATAAACATACCATCCGGATATTGAACTTTTGTCAAAGAGAAAATTAGGGAATATCATTGGTCCGACGTTCAAAACCTTAGACCTTCAAAAAACATTCCATTATGAAGCAAGCACACTTCACCTATGCTCGTTTATAATTTGTAAGTTTCTTAAATATGCTCTACAGTAATTGTGCAGAATAAATTGCCCTGTACGTTTCAATTCGATTCCCATTCTGTTCATGAAGGTGCCTTTTTATTATATGACAGTGTGGATATGTGTGTTTGTGTGCCTGTGTGTGTAATGAATACATGAGTGTATGACTTAATGTTTTGGTTATTTGTTTACTTTGGTGTCATGTGAAAAAGCACCTTCGATATACAGGGTGGTCCGGAAGTGGGCGTACTCCTAATTGGTGTTTCCTGACGGTTTTAGGTTTTACCGACATTTGTTTGGTAATATTGTTTGGCATTGTCTGGCAACATTGCTTGGCATTGTCTGGCAACATTGCTTTGCATTTTCTGGCAACATTGCTGTTCATGTTCATTTGTTTTCTGCTTGGTAATAGTTATTTGCAGTGAAGTTGGAGTAATCAACAATGTGTGATCAAAGTCCATTTAGCATTGAACAAAGATTAGTTGTTGCGGTTTGGCTTCATGAAAGGCGTCACACAGGAGACATCATGGAAAGTGTTAAAGCGAAATTTACAGACCGCTTTGGTATTAAACCACCAAGAAAAGCAACGGTGTTGGGGTGGGAAAAACGTGCATTTGCTACGGGCAGTGTGAAAGACCTTCCCCGAGGCAGTAGACCGAAAAAAAGGAAGGGAAACGTGCCGTAAAGTGGAAGCATCAGTGCAGCAGTCGCCTTTAAAATCAACACGTAAAAGGTCTTTGGAGCTTGGTATTCCTAGAACCACCATAATGACGCACATGAAAGAAGATCTAAAATTGAAGGTTTGCCGTCCAATGCATGTGAATGAACTGCGTGACGCCGACAAGATGCGCGGAAAGAGGCATGCACAACTCTCCTTCAGGCGTTCCCTTCCAAACGATTCCGTGGTGCAGTCTTCTTCACAGACGAGTGTGCTATCTATCGGAGTATGCATTTTTGGAATATTATAATGTGGTGTAAGGAAAACCCCCGGTTTTACAAAGAGATGGAGACAAACCCACCACACGTGATGGTGTGGGCTGGAATGAGTGTAACACACATTTTTGGGCCTTACTTCTTCGAAAACAATGTTTATGGACATTCTTACAAGGAGATGCTTAGTGAGTGGTTGGTGCCTCAACTGGAAGGAATGGTATCAAAGACATTGCTGTGATACAGCAGGACGGTATCAAGCACCAGCGCACTTCGCAGTTCACGTGCGCAATTGCCTGAATGAGACGTTTCCTGGCCGCTGGATTGGAAGAGGCTCTGCATCTTCACCAGCTCCCTTTGCTTGGCCTCCAAGAAGTCCCGATCTGACGACACCAGACAAAGCTCTCTGGGGCTTCATAAAGCAACACGTAAGAAACACTCGATATCACACAACGCAGGAATTACGAGAAACTGTGGAACACGCCTTCACCCTCGTGACTCCGGAGTATCTCAGCAAAACATCTGCGAGAACTTGGCGCAGAATTCAGCTGTGTTACGACATGGATGCTGCTCATACCGATGTTTATGACTCTTAAGACTTCAAAGTAACTGAGTACAGACATTCTACCATAAACAATACTATACTGTTGAACTTAAAGGGGGGCGGGTACGCCCACTTCCGGACCACCCTGTAGATACACCTTAGTGCATAGAATGAACAAACAAATTTAAAACGCAAAATTTGATACACAGAAAATGTTTCATTGTCAGGTTGAGTCGAATAATGAAAATATCAGCATAATGCGACTGATTTAAATTTGTGTATTCTCTTCCGCTGTTTACAAAAGCATTGTTTTAGGACCTTTTAGTGCGAACGTTACATCATGTTTAAAAAAATGAAGATACAGGGAAAGAATGAGAATGTCTAGGAAAGGTAAAAAAATTGTATTTTTGGACCATTTTAGTAACTAATGACATCGCCCTGTCTCGAGTCCATTAGTTGTTAAGTCTCTAAAAATCCACAAACATCCATGCCACAGACGGGATTTGAACCCGTGACCTTCGAGTCGCAGGCTTAGCGCCCCAACTTACACGACAATAAGGTCTGTTTCCAAAAGAGGTGATTTCTCGTAAAACGCATTTGAAAGCCTAACTTTACCATTTACTCCCATAAACAGTATTTAATATTAAATAATCCCTTTCGGTACGCCTACAGGCTGAGGTAGATCACGAAGTTTTTTTTTTATTTTCAAAAATTCAAATCTCGCCTTATATGAGAGCTATCGAGAAATTATTTATTGTTTTGTACATTATTCATCAAGAGCTGTTCAACAATACCTCACAAGACACACACACACACACACATATATATATATATATATGCTTTTGAGTGCTTTTGAGAGGATGCTCCTCCTTTATCTTAACCAAAATCTCACTGCAGCACTACACCACCATGGTATCCATCTGCACCCTCCCACGGGGAGCTGCGTCCCCAAAAGGAAGTTTTGCCCCATTTATTGTAACCTACTCTTGGTCATACACCTTCAAAGAAAATTTCGTTTCTTTACCTTCAATGATTTGGAAATTGGGTTTTTGGGGCGGCCATTTGGATCCAAGTTGACGACTTTTTGAAAGTTTTCTTATATTGTCGTGATCTACTTGTGATGGTACAACTTCAAGTAAAATTTCATTTATCCAGCTCAAACGGTGTGCAAAATGGGATTTTGGGCGGTCATTTTGGATCCAAGATGGCGACTTTTCCCAAATGTTGTAATATTTCCCTGAACTACTCGTCATAATGCACCTTTGTGCCAAATTTCATATCTCTAGCTCAAACGGTGTGGAAAATGTTTTTATAGGTCCGCCATTTTGGATCCAAGATGGCGTCTTTGGATACATCATGTAATATTTTAGTAACATACAAATGATAATGTATAGTGTTACCAAATTTGATATTTTAGCTGCAGCCGTTTAGGCTGTGTATTCTATACAACAATGGGTTGAGCGGTCATTTTGAATCTAAGATTGCGACTTTTTCAACATTTCGTAATATTTTCTTGAACTACTGGTGGCAATATACCTATATGTAAAATTTCGTATCTCTAGCTCAAACGATATGGAAAATAGATTTCTTACTTCCGCCATTTTGGATCCAAGATGGCGTCTTCGAACTCATTAGGTAACATTTTCGTAATCAAAAAGTGATGTTGTACCTTTATGCCAAATTTGATTTCAATAGCCAGAGCGGTTTAGGCTGTGTATTCTATACAACAATGGGTTCGGCGGCCATTTTGGATCCAAGATGGCAACCGATTTTGCTCATTAACGAACTTAACCGAGCTATTAAACCTAGAAACAATATATAAAAATTTGGTTCAAATATCTTCAAAATTATGGCCGCTAGCGTGTTAATATATATATATATAAATATCCTGTATATACGTATATATACTTTCATATCGTATCGATCTCAATAGGTATATTTTTCTTCGAAATCTACCTAAAAAACGCTGTAATATGTGGATTGAAACTTTCGTACTGGTTATCTGTCGTTCTGTAGTACGTTACGCTTGTAAACTCAATTAAAAATGAACATCCCCAATTCTTTCCGTGTGCTCTTCAATCGATAACGTAAACTGAATTTTTCTTTAATTTTCAGTTAATTTTTCAGAGGACTGAAAAGTAAACAAGGTGATGAAAGTTGATGTGGGTATATCATTAGGAAGGATTGTTGAATTAAATATTGAATTTTACTGAATCAATTGGAGTGAAATGTTCATATTGTTGGTGATTCTATAAATTAATTTGAATTTGAAATGTTTTAAAGAATGTTACTATTGTGAGAGATGTTACAGATGCGGGATGAGCATTGACTTAGTTATTTTAGTGTCCTGAAAGATAAATCTATGATTTCTGTTATCAGATATTTTAAGAGTGAGTCATATGAACTAGCTGGCAGTTTTGAAGAAAGCTACAATAACGACAAATAAATCTACATACTACATTCTATTACCACGTATCTTCATTAAATAATAATTATTTACAACCGATCAATTATATTATAATTATATATTTATTTCCAAGTTATATTTAGACTAGGTTTTCTGAAAATAGTTCCAGTATATCCTTCATAAGGTAACAGAAGATATATGTGACACATAATATACATAATATAAATATTATGTGTCACACGTATATCTTGTGTTATGCATAAAAGATAAACTCGAACTTTCTTTTTAATTTTCATATATCACTTGCATCACTTTGTTTACTTTTAAGCCCCTTTTTTATATTATTCACTGAGGAATATATTATTTCAGATTATCTTCCCAGTTATATTACGGTATGTTATATAATTAAGTGCAACGTGTAAGGCGTTTGGTTATATCAATCACTTCTTTGATACAAAATTCAAATATTTTGTAAAGGACACATTAAGTTTCAATGTTTCATTGTGAATTATATGTGACACATATCTTGTGTTATATAAGGTCTGTCTGAAAAGTTTCCGACCATGAGCCAGTAAAATAAAACCTTGTATTTGGTGAGCTTCAATACTTAATCACCTTCGAAATATAACCCTTGAGCTTCCACACACTTAACCCAACGATCCTGGTATTCCTGGAAGCATGCCTGGAACGCCAATTTTGTAACTACTGGCAGCGCTACCATTGTGTATGGTGTCCTCTCGGATGTCGAAGCAGGTACCTTTGAGTATTTATTTGGCTTTAGAGAAAAGCCAGTCACAAGGAGTCATGTTCGAGAACTATGTAGCTTGGCGAACGACAGGCATACCGTTCTCGTCAAGAAATCGGATCAAGTGCGAGGAATGTAGCGGGGCGTTATTCTGAAGCCGGTGCTAGATTTGTGAAATCTACAGGTCTCTTGCGACGAACTGTATTACGTTGGCAACAGAGAACGTCAGGATAGCACTCCTATGTAACTGTTTGTTCTTGTGGTACGTATTCAAGATGTACTATGCCACTCTCCGCCGACATGTGGACATATTTGAACCGGTTGCACCACTGTGTACTTCTCATGGCATCGTCACTAAAAGTTTTTCTGAATTTTGCGTACTGTTTCCGCTTTGTCTCTAGCAAAACCTGATGCAGTTATCTTCTGTTCCACACGTTTTTGTCATTTTCTCCAGCATGGAACTGCGACGAAAAGGAACCACACAACACCATGTACTGGCTGCCTAACGGATGCTGAAGCAAGCGATGATCACGCCACTTAACAGACATGCGCGTGAAGGATACCTCCACGACTGTATGCATTGTTACCATCCAACGTTCACTACAAGCTTCAGAAAAAAAAATAGGGTCGGAAACTATTCAGACAGATCTTGTATATTAAAGATAAGCTCAAACTTTCTTTTTTAAATTTCAAATATCTTTTGCATCCCTTTGTTTACTTTTAAGCCTCTCATTTATATAATATACTGAGAAGTGTATTATTTCTCTTTACTTTCACTTTAGTTTCCTGTCATGTATTTCAACATTTCGTACAAAAACAGGTTTTGATGCGTTTAATCTTCTCTGTGTAGTTTCGTTCGTATTCGTGTGTATGAGAGAGAGAGTGTGTGTGTGTTTAAGTGTTTCCTTGTGAATTATGAACGACCAAACGTCATTATGCTAAAGTGGTTCTTATCTCACATTGCTTCTATAAGACGTAAAATTTTAAATACCTGCACTGTTGTTGCATTAAATTATTAAAACATCAAAATTCCTTCATACCTTAAGGGCATTTTTCTCACATGGTAAGAAAAACTAAACTTTTTTTTTATCTGTTTTGTTTCGTTCTTTTTGTCTTTCTCGTGCTGTAAATAAACTTTATCTGTTTTCTTTAGTTTTTGTCTTTCCCGTGCTGCAAATATGTTTTTCATGATAACACGTTTTTTTTCTCTTTTCACTTACGTGCAAGAGAAGGAAGCTGTTTTGGAAGGAAGCATCTGGCAGCTTTGAAATTCGTGTAAAATATTCTCATTCCACCCTACACGTTTGCTTCTCCCTTTACGACGTCACTTCCGCTACGAGGACATTAAATGTATATTATAAACGAAGGAAACTCGAGTCTGGGGATTCTTACGTAAAATATTATATTTTGTGTATACAGCATATTTATTGCCAGAGTGTTGTGCTTATACATAAAGAAAGAACGAAGATATACTACATTAATATTGTATGTTTTAAGACACATAATGACGTCAAAAATGCTTAATATAACCATTCATTGATTTACTATATATTGTGTAATACAATTCGTTTCACAAACGTTGTCAGGATCTCCTGACATCAAAATAGGAAAAGTTATATTTTCTGCTTTATCGAATTTTATTTGTTTTTCTAGGCACAGGGTTGCCAATTTTTCTTATATCACTTATAAATTAATATGTACAGTACAAGTCTTCTTTTAGTATTGTATGCTTAGATGTAGTAGAAACAGGGAATGAGAGGGAACCAGTGATTATTGTTAATTATAAAGTTCACTTTGTGTAGTGGGTAAGGGATTGGCTGGCAGGGGCCAATCAGGAACCACCTCACTAGAATGTGTTGTTTATGTGATTTAGTGTGTCTGATGAAGCCAAGTTGTTAGGTAGTTGGCGAAATTGTTACACTGTTTATTTACTTTGTTCAGCTATTATTTTATTTTATCTGAAGTATATAGAAGCAAAGCTTTGATATGGAAAATATAATATGGATGGTTCAGAGCGCTTTTTGACCAAACTTAGCAAAAGAGTTGGGGACATCAGAAAACGTCCGCAAACACGATTAAAAAGTGTTCTCGTTCATAAAGACGGCCAAAAGTCTGATTCATAAGAATAAGGACTTACAATGTGATCAAAGTCTGACACACATTATTTAATTCTGGATATAAGACACTATCAGCTACAATGTACACTCGTCATGGCCGGCCATATTGAATCTTCCTCAATTATTAAATGGGAATGGGGTTGGTAAAATATCAATCTCGGTTCTGGGGAGTGTCACCGTAACTCGAGGGAACAGCGCTCCCCTCTGGTATGTGGGAGTCCTCGGTTCCATCCCAGCTCATACCACGTGGGTTTAAGGTAGAGAAACCCGTGTGCGAGGTTTTTCTCGGGATTCTCCAGTTTCCTCTAACTTTCTTCATTTCACCCATTCTCCCATTGTCATCGTTTCAGCTTGAGATAAAATTGCCTAATAGTCATAAATAAAATTAAAATAAAATTCTAGGTTAGAATTTAGCAGAAGTATATTGGTGAAGCCAGTTTTACTATTTTCGTCAGAGTTGTGACATGTGTATACGTACATGATTTTAAAATATGGAATTACTTTGTTCTTTTTGAAACAATGTAATAAATGAAAACCTAACGCAAGTCCTTCAAATTCAAATGCTATTTCCTTCCACATTTTATTCATGTATTGTTATCGCTTACAAAAATAACTTTAACAGTATATTTCTAGAATAAAAGATCTAAATTGATATAACCTTACATGACCATTTTCCAATTTAAAATTTTCATGCGATAATAATGGTCGATCTTAAGATAGCTGCCATGATTGTCCATAAATAGTGCAACTTACACAGTACTCATTGGGTACGCTAGACACCACACCATTTAGACCCTAGGCATCACAGAGACAACAGTACAGAAATTCCATTGGGAGCTCCTGGTTTATCCAACTATGCTATGTTGGTAACGGTGTTCCCATGTGATCTCCATGTGTTTCTAGCGTTGAACAAAGGTTTGAAATAGACCCACTTTGAGTCGGACGAAAAAGTAAATTAGAAGACTTCTTCAAGACAGGTATTCGTCTCCTGGTATCCTTGTGGGAGAAGTGTGTTGTCAATTGTGAAGAGAATTATCATGTGAGTACATTTCTTTCCTTTTAAAGGCTTCTGGCTGATCCTGATTGACTGATCCTTATACATCAAGTGTTTCACTGAGATCTAGTTTGCTTCACAGTGTTGCCAGAATAATAACGACTTTGTTCTCTGTCCATCCACTCACAAACATTTAAACTGTGTTGAAAGTCTGTTCGGTTCTAAATTCGGAAAAGTTGTCAAGGAATACAAAAAAAGAAAAACAAATGTGAAAAAACAAAATGAACTGCAGCCCCTTTTTGATGAACACTAGCAGTTTCCATAAACGCGCTATGCCACATACGAATGCTTGTTCAGGAAGAAGGTTGCCTGCCATATATAGTCCGAACGTTTTGCTGTACCTGCGTGTCTGATTTTGTCTCTATGAACCAAGACACACATTACGCCCCTTCCTTTGGCGTCCACATGGTCTCTCGCTAATGATTCATCTGTAACAAGAAGAAAGAAAAAAAAACTTTACAAGTGTCTGAATCATTTACAAACAAACCTGTATGTAAATATCTAACTTACATTTTCAATTATTAAATATTTCATTTGTAAAGATCCTTAGACACCCTATATTTTCTGTGCATAACAAGAAAATATGCAACGATTGGCAAACAAAATTTCAACACTCCATTTTGTACTCTTAACTAAAACGTACGAACCGTGTAACGAAATTGTTTGAATCTTATGACATTTGCAAGCAGTAGAAAACAACCATAATATATTTTAGAACGAATTGTTGCGGTAGCAATTTTGTGAGATAACAAGTTTGTCTTTTATAAACCAACACATACAATTATTGCACAGATTAAGTGCTCTAAGTAAGTGTAGAATATCTTTCTGAATTAATTTGTAATAAACAATTATAATCTAGGAATAATGAAAGAGGAAAGTTGCCTTGAATCATTAGATTATCAACACCGACATCTAGTGAATAAAAACGATACCTATTGTGCTTATATTAGTACATTAGTAATGCATTAGAACTTATTACATTTTATATTTTATATCAAACTATGAAACTGATGAACATAGAGTTGATTGATTACGTTCGAATGTTTCATTTCGTGGTTTTCGAAGCTGCAAATTGTCGCTGGTAAGAATTAATTATGCAACTATTTTGAAAAGTTTAGTAAAGGTGCTATGAAGTAAGTGTTTTTTTATATAACGTGAATATTTGTGCATGTAAACAATTTCTCTCTAAAAATAAGATTTCGATTGTTTACCATTGTTGAACATATTGAAGTAATTAATATATTCTTAACGAAATTCATCGGTTAACTTTGTTGTTAAAATATCCTGTATGTATGGAAAATACTCTGTTTAAATATTGTTCGAATATTGTAGCATATTTCCTTATTAAGGTTAATGTAAAGCAATGATCTCCAACAAAAGACGTCAGCACTACCTCCGTATATGTTTAATGTATTTTTTTATCGTTGCACGAAATTTCAACGCGGCTCCTACAAATTCAAGCCTAGAGAATTCTAACTTTCAGGGAAGAAAGTTCATAACCAATTCAAAAGTTCGATCAATGCCGATTTTTTTTATTTTCGTTTTTCTTCATTGTTGAAAGAGCTTCGTTGTTATAGGTTTTGATATTCACAACAATAATCAAGCGATTTCAACAATGAAGGAAAACGAAAATAAAAATTCGGCGTTTGGTCGAATTCTTGAATTGTTTATGAACTTTCTTCCCTGAAAGTTAGAACTCTCTAGGCTTGAATTTGTAGGAACAGCATTGACATTTTGTGCAACAATAAAAATAAATTAGACATATACGGAGGAAGTGCTGCCATCTTTCGTTAAAGATCGTTGCTTTACATTAACCTTAAGTTCGAAATTATATTAACACTTACAGATGGACAGTTTTTCAATGCTTTGAAGGATTTGTTTAAATGAATGGTTCTCTAGATGTCAGTGTCACAGAACAATGGTTAGAATCAGGTTTAAATAACAATGGAACACATTGTTAAGGTGATATAAAATAATGGGTGTGAAGTTCTCGGCTATAAAAGTTCCCTCTTCTAACATCACATATTAGTTCCGCACGGTCAAGATAATTTTATTAGTAAATACCTCTACAAAGCAGGGTTGTTTCTGATGTATCCTTTGAATAGTTACCCCAGAGAAATGTTTGACATAAAAAAAACTATAAACAAAACACTGTATTTCTTCATTTTTTTCACTGTTTCTTGGACTTCGGATCGGCCATGCGGAGTCATGTAGCTTCAAACCTTATTGTCGACCATCCTGACTGAGATTGTTTCAAGGTTTCCATCAGTCACACGAGGCAAATGCCGGAATGGTACTTTTCAAACCAGGTTTTGACCGACTTCTTCTCATATCACTTCTTTCCCTTATCCCGACCAAAGCCAGAGATGCCCCAAAGCCATAAACAAAACTCAATTCAATCATAGTTTCTTGTTTACTTCACTACATCGGCTGTTATTCTATTCGACAAATTAAGGAGCCCTTGTTGTAATCCATGTTGTGGTAAGTCAAAGTCAATGTGAAAAAAATATTAAGTTACGTAGTATACGAAGTAGATGGGGTAAATAGATGCAAAAGTAAATGATTTTAAAATCCCCTGCTCGTCCCTCCCATACCAAACTATTCAGCTTCAAGGAAGGTTAACTCACTTTCTTTAATTAATTAAACTGAGAATTTTAATTGTAAAACTTGCACTAATTTGTGTGATGAGTGCGTACCAAAGAATATATATATAAATATTTATAATTACGTTTATGTATTTCTCCAGAAGCAGAGGATTAGTATTAATAGCAGTAATAGTAAGTCTTCCTGTAACAATTATTCATTGCATCAAAAGTTCTAGCAGTTGTAGAGATGATCTTATGATAATTTGTATAAGTTATTGCATTTAGTTATTGTCAGTAACAGTAACTGCTGACGTCGTATCAACAATTTCATGAGATATTTATGTCGTCCATTTTCGCCAACGAGCATTCAACCCAAACCTATCAGAAAATAATAGTAAAAATGCCTATTTACTGTCTTAATTTTCTTACATGTTAGAGTATTTTCTGCAGTTGACAGATTCAAAAACATTCACTGCATGACCTTCTTCTTCTCTCTCTCTCTATCTGTCTGTCTGTCTCTCTCTCTCTCACTGTATTTTACTCATGTTATTAGTTTCCCGTGCACGTATTTTCCAGAGCAGACTCCCATCCTTCCCGTCTGCTGTATCTCTCTCTCTCTGTCTCCACATCCGCCATTCCATCCTCTTTTACATAATCCATCGTCTGTAAAACCATCACATCAGAGAGTGACACGATCAATCCAGAAGTAGTCTTCCTTACACTCAGATAACACTGTCTTCGACACTTCTGATGATACTCTAAGAGATAAAGATAAAAAAGAAAACGAACGATAAATATTTTTTAAAAAAAAGCAAGAAGAAGAAGAAAGAAGCTTATTAGAGGCGAAGATTGAAAAGAGAAGCAACAAAGAGATCTGAATATTTCACTTTTATGAAACTTTCACACCATTTTCTGAGAAGAGGTTCTTTTCAAGGTAAAAAAGCCTTTCTGCATTATACGGATTGAAGTTCTTTTCTCTGCTTCATAAAAGTTACTCTGCATACAAGTTACAATATTTTTAAAGAACACATTCCTGAAAAGAAAATGTTGTATCCAGAAATGAATTCTTCCGCGAACAGTTATATTGCATTAATAATACTATGATTTATACAATCCACTGATAATACTATTGCTCACAGATAAGAAATATAGTTTACAGTTCCACTACACTGATAATACTGTAGCCGCCTATAGATAAGAAACGATAAGGCCCATGGTGCTATCCCACTGATAATAATGTATTATCACTCACTGAGATAAAATTATGATATTGGCCAGAGTTCTATTGCACTGATAATACTATAGCTCAGTGATAGAGCTTACAGATTTATTACACTGATAATACTGTAGCCGTCTACAGATAAGAAACGATAAATCCCAAGGTTCTATACCACTGATAACAATTCAGAGTACTATTGCACTGACACCGAGCGGCCGTAGCTCAGTCGTAGAGCGTTGGATTTGCATTTGGGAGGTCCTGGATTCAATCCCAGTCCCCGACCTTCTAACTGAGGTTTTTCAGGATTTCTTCTGTCACATCAAGCAAATGCCGGGAAAGAAACTTCACATAATGCCTTGGCCGACTCCTTCCCACGTCCTTTCGCCCTATACCTTGTCGCGGCTTGAGCCTTAGATGCCTAAAGGGCATTTCAAATTCAACTGCACTGATAATACTATAGATTGAATTTAGAAATAATACAGCCTACAGTTTCGTTTCACTAATAATACTAGAACTTAGAGATTGAAAAATGGTAGAGACCACTGTTTCTATCAACACAGAGTCAGTCAGTTCTTTGTCAAAACAGCAACCAACAGAGTTCCCCAAACGGATACAAAGATTAACAACTGAACTGGACGTTTTTACGTTGGAGGTAGCTGATAAACTACCGCTTTTAAATTGATAAATTTCAAGAATACACATATATACCACTACCCTCTCTCTCATCCGCAAAACCGAAGCTTCTAGAATTCTCTTCGTCGACCGGTACTCCGGAGAGGATAGAGAAATCACTAAAAGAGCTGACGTCACAAACGTTTTCTTGCTCATTCAACCGAAACGCTGAAGATCATCCTGGTTTCGAATCAATAGATTGAATTATGGTGGGTCTTCTGGTGAATTGATTTACTCTTCGTCTTCAACCTTCCTTCTCTTTCACTCTCTTCATACCTTTTTCTATGAGTTCGAATCTACTCCTGCATTTTTTTCTCTTAGACTTCCAGAGAGACTTCAGAGAAGAAAAAAATCACCTCATTTTGCTTCCTCTTCATATAGTGAAATCTAAATCCGGTGAAGTTAGAAAAAAAACTTCATGTCTCTGTGGGATGGTTGCTATATGAATTTTAGAATAAGGATTGAAAGATGAAGCTATTAAAGGAAATGAAAAGTGAATAGGATTCCTTTCAATGTATCGGTTATTTTTTAATCATCTAATAGCTCTTATCCTTATGAAGTAGTTTTAATGAAATATGATATTAATGTAAAACGAGACTATGTCATCTACGTTTTTAGTGTAGTCCTGTAAAATAATTCAGTCTACTGTATTTTACGCTGAAATCACTGGCTCCAGTCACCGTAGAATCAATGGTAAATTCACCCTAATTTGTTTCTGGTGAATCAACCATTTTCGCAACGACAGAATCACCATAAAAACTACTTCCATCGTTAATTGTACGATAATATGAGTGGTGACCGTGCTGCCAGTGGTTTCATCGTGAAACTAATAGGAAATTCACCGCAAAATTATTTTTACGGTAACTCAATAATTTTTGCAGTGACAGAGTTATCATGAAACGTTTTTACGGTGATTTTACCATTGGTTTTACAGTGAAATCACTGGAACCAATGCTTCCAATGATTTCACGGTATGCAAGATGGAATTATTTCACAGTGTACAATATGTATATATACCTGTTGTTGTGAAGCTATTTTGACAAACCTTGCATTTTGAATAGAAGACTATATAAATAATATAAATATTAATAATTTTACTTGTGTGTATTCTGTCGAAATGTAATTTTCATTTTGGAAATTTTTGTTTGTTGGTTCTTCGCTTTTAAGTCGTTTCTCGGTCTATTACAACATTTCTCCTTAATCGATCACATGTTTCACACACATGCTTTTCTCAAATATTAATATTCCAGTACAAGTTGAACTATTTTGCGTTTCATATTTAGGTTTACTTCGTACAGTTCAGAGCAAATTAACTTAAGGTGGGAGTTCAAGAATGACTACTTTATTTGTGTTATTTAAACATAGAGGGGTCGGTGTGACGTGTTGACACAGTTCCTGTGTTACAATCTTAACATAGAACCGGTGCTGAGCGGTGTTAAATTAGGTACGGAGTTGAGTTTGCGAACTTAACCCAACCTTTTTTTGTATATTTTTTAGAATGTGCGAATTGAAAAAAAAATAGACTCTTTAGCAACGACTATAAGCAGCAACCTTTGTATTTTGTGATCCATTACTCCATCATGGCAGCTTATGTATGATGCCACTGCTATTAAGATATATCGTAGAGGAATGAATTATTTGTCGCTTCTTCTAATCTTCAGTATTTTCGTTCTACTTTTAAAGCTCGTTTGTTAATTATATTAAGTTATAGTGCATTATTAATATTTACAATTTTTGTTCGTTTAGTATGTACTGTGTTCGAAGCTTCTTTTTTTATTCTTTACTTACTACTGATTCAATGCTGGAGTTGTTTTAGATTAAACTAAATCAGATGTACAAGGGTATCCCAAAGTCTCCGATTTATACTTACAAGCTAAGTACCTAACTACGAGCTCTCCGATTTCGTTCAAATATTCAGAAGTGCATACCAATGTCCTAAGTATTACCATGCAGACGTTCTATTTGCAAATGCGTAGTTTCAGAACTAGAGGTATGCAAAGTTGAGCAGACATCGTCACACTCGACTTCATTTCTCTAGAAGTGATAACACAAGACATGTCGTATTAGCAAATCAGGAACAAAGAAGTGCCCAATACATCTATTTAAGCGAAGTTTATGATTGAAGAATGCCACTTAAGGGCGTTCATGACTTGCCATATGAAACCATAGTAATTCCTTGATAATGAAATTCCTAGGCAGGGAAACACATCTATGCGACATTCCCTCAATCATAAACTTTGTTTAAATAGATGTATTGGGTACGTCTTTGTTCCTGATTTGCTAAAACGACACGCATTGTGTTATCATTTCTGCAGACATGATGTAGCTTGTTGCAATGCCGCCCGAACTTTGCGACGTCTCTAGCTCCGAAACTACATATTTGCGAATAGAATACCTGAACGGTAATGTTTAGGACATTGGTCCGCACTTCTGAACATTTGAACGGCGGAGAACTCGTGGTTGGGTACTTACTTTCTTTGTCTCCAAATGAACGTCCAGTTTTATGCAGATAACGCAAATGAGTATCTCCGAATAAGTATCTCCAAATGACTGTACGCTTTGTGCGGGAAACACAGCTGAGTATCTCCGAATGATCATTTAGTTTTATGGTGGTAACACAACTGAGTGTCTCCAAATAACTGTAAACTTTATGCAGGCAATACAGCTGAGTATCTCCGAATGTTCATCCAGTTTTATGCAGCTAGCACAGCTGAGTATCTCGGAATGATCATTCAATTTTATGGAAGTAATACAGCTGAGTATCTCCAAATGACTGTAAGCTTTATGAAGGTAACACAGCAGTGTATCGCCAAATGATCGACCGTTTTATGCAGTTAACACAGCTGAATGTCTCCGAATAATCATTTAGTTTTATGCAGATAACACAGCTGAGTATCTCTGACTGATCATCCAGTTGTATGCAGGTAAACCAGTTGAGTATCTCCGAATGATCATCCAGTTTTATGCAGGTATTACAGCTGAATGTTATTTGGTTATCTCTCTTCGACTGTCACGAAGCGTAGATGTCAAATTGCACTACAAGTCAGTAATGTAGTTCTTTCTTCTACGATATTTATTTATGGTCATTAGAAGGCATTCTTATATGCGCAGAAGATATTTGGTATTTTCTCTCAAATATACCGGAATCCAGTGCCAATATATTAACGGTGGAAATATATTGGCACTACAAACTACAACAGTTTGCTTGAACTGACCCGGTCCAAAATTATACGGAGTTGCTCCACAATTTTAAAATTTAACATAACTGGGTGGAAACCCGACAAAAATAACTAAATCAACATACATTTTTCTGTGTACGCCCTAGCTAACATTATTTAGTATGCAAGAAACACTTTCGAATTCAGAAAAAAAAATGTGTTAATTTTCTGCATACAAGATTCCGTCAATAATTGCATCATTAAATATTTACAGAAAAAGTGTTACTGCAATAACCAGGAATCGAACTGGATGCATATCGGTTATAACTGTTTGCTAGTACGTTGGCTTAACAGTCGGAAGGTTCTAGGAACGATACTAGCGGACGCCTATTCTGATTGAGGTTTTTCCAGACTTTTTCTTTAGTTCTACCAGGAAATACCGAGATAATACCTACAAAACAGGCCCTAGACGACTATTTCCCAACGCCCTTGCCTCATCCCTATCCATACCTGAGCCTGAGTTGTCTAAAAGCCATAAATAATTTCAAATTTGAACCTGGTATTCAAATACTATAGTGGTATTGTTAAAAACTACTCCTGTGTATTTTAGGATGTTGCAATTTACTTTGATATAGTACTGTCAGATATTTTTTAAACCACGTATTGTTCTCTATGAAAGACGCTAACATGAAATAGCAAAGGAGTGGAATCGTAATCCACTGCACGTAAAATCCATAGGCATGAAAATATCGAGTTTATTGTCTAAAATCGTGCTGAGTATTGACTTCCTACAATCAATGTGTAATCCCATTCCTTCTGATTATGGAAAGATTACATAATTTCTTTATATTTTTATTATCAGAAGCTGAAGCTATGTTTAAATCCTTGCAACGCACAGTTTTTTGGCAATCCTGGCTGGAGTCGCAAACAACTGATACACCCCCAACCTAAGATCCTAAAAGAGGATCACACAGACAAATAGGGTCGCCAGGAGCCTAGAGTACCCACGCTACGCATCTAACCTAACCTTTAGCTCCAAACATTTTCTACACCCCAGACGAGCGGCGCAGAAATGCCTTCCAGATTTAAGAATATCTGGGAAAGAGGATTCCAGATCCTTGTGATCGCTGTAAAAAAAATAATTTAGAACGAGGGAGGAAATACCGGTAAGGCAACACCTCCAATCTTTTAATTAGATCGTCAGTTCATACTCTGAAGTACCAGCTGGTTCAGATTAGCGACAGATTAAGAAAGAAAAACGCAAATCTTTACTTGGGAAATAATCTCAAACGATGATACGCATAACGACTCATATGTGACTCATACGGTGTCTTTACTCACTTCGAAGTCTACAGGGTGGCAAAAGACCATGTCTTACCTTTACCTTAGTAGGGCCCACACCTGTAGTCTGGAATCGCAAATCCTGAAATAAAGACGAACGAACACAAACGAATGACGGTCGCAACTCAATCCAAACGTAGTGTCATAACGCACAAATGCAAATAATATTTATTCACACAAATCACATGCTGGAGTCACTTCATATTTCAACGCAGAAATAACCAAAAATTCAATATATAGTTCCTTTTCCAAGTCATCACTCCTCAGCTGGCGAAAGAATCCTACCACTGGTCTACGGATTTATGAACCGATCTAATCTAATTACAATTATATCACTCAATACGATATGTTTACCGAAACACAGAAATAATTAGTATCAATTGCTGTCAACTTCACGTAACGATTAGTAGCTAATTTCCAATAAATATCAAGTCAAACATTAAATAACTCACTGCACATCACAAATATTGCTAAACACTGTATGAGGATTATCAACTAATGTCGTAGATCGTACCTAGTTAACTGAGAGGTTTCTATACTACGTTCGCTGAACATAAACACAAGATTGTTCGAAGAAATATAAAAATTTCAGAATTTCAATTTATTACTTTGAATTTACATATTGCACGTTTTCGTATATGATAGTTTCATAAGAATCTGAACAGAATTACTGTTGGGTTGAAGGAACAAACAAATTTGAATGATCTATCTGGCGTACATTGAATTAATTAAGCAGAACTGAAAGTTACGTAGTCACACATAAATGTCCATAATTTCTATAATATTTAATAAATTTTGTTGATATTTTCACAAATTATTCCCGAAACATTGTTATATAATTTAGAAAAGTTTTGTCACAGTATTACTTACACGAAAGAAGTTCTAGTCCAAAATACATGGTAAAGAAAGAATCACTTTAACGCTATTAATTGTGTGACGTCATTACAGATGATTACTACCTTATACAAAAGGCGTTCTGAATAAATCTTGAAAATGCAAAATATTATTATAAAATATGACTTTTTTATCGGAGAATAGTGGCTGGAGTTGAAACCAAAATTATCGAACCATGTCGCATAATGTTAAATTTACTGTTAGCATCAAAACGGTACGCAAAGATAGTCGAACAGACATGTTGCTAATTTGATTAAGTAAGGAAAATATGCGGTAGCTGTCAAACATGGCTAACCGGGAATTTCGAATGGATTTGGAAAATAGGAGACGAGAAATTGGCATATGATTATTAAAATCTAACGAACCGGTACTTGTAATGTAAGAATTCGGTTAATAGCGGCCCCAAACTGAAATTTAGAACATATTGTACATTTTGACAAATAATCTCAAAATAAAATAATAAATTTTAATGAGGTGAAAATTCCGAAACAATGTCGCTGAAAATCCTGGTAGCACTTATATCGGTTCTAATTCTTCTTAATTCGAATAATATATTTTCCGGTATGGACGAAAACAGTCTAAATAAAAAAATATGCTAAATTTGGTGTTTATAATTACCAATCGTAGACAGGGCTTAGGAAGTACAGATGGCGGAAAGCCCATACATCCACTCGTCTCGTCTTTAAAATTGGAACTGAACTAACATGGCGTGGGAGAGCAGTTCTCCCAGCAAACGGAGAAGAAGGCTGATTCACACCAATCAGCAAAAAACAAGTCACGAAGCATTGAGTAGGGTCCAATCAAAACAAGCGTTAGATCCAAGTCATTGCTGCGTGACTAACGACAACCTGGATGGATAACGATAAATATCCAAAGCAGAAATCCAAACGAAACACGCTCAAAGAGTCTAAAACCAACCAAAGAGAACACACAGAAAGAAAACAAAACGGAGACTAAAAAAATAAAAGGGGAGAAAATTAATATAAAAATGGAAAAGCAACTAGACTGTTACATCCTCTTCTCAATTTTGTTGTACTTTTTAAACTTTTTAAACATAATTTTATATATATTAAAATTATTTCAGGTCATTAAGCACGTAGTTCTAATGTTATTAAAACCAGTAGTCATGGGAAATTTCAACTTCTCTTTTAACTAAGAAGACCAAAGGGTATTAAAGGGGAACAGCTATTTCTATGGCTCCTTTGATTTAACTTTTCTCGGAAGATAATTCAGACGCAAAACTGCCGAATTTAGTGATTACATTAGAAGAAACAGTGACAAAGTTTGGAACATAGGTAAACTCGTACATCCGATAAATTTGTGAGATTATTTCATTATTCGTGGTAGTTATTTTTCGTAGACTACAGACAAACTGTACGGATTTGTCTACGAATCTTATAGTTCTTTATTATTCTGATGTTTATTCGCCACATACTTATCTTTATTTCAATATATATTAGTAGGAAATCATTTGTGGCCTATTGATGAAGGTTGAAGATTAAAGATTTGCAACGAGAAAATACCTGAAGTATTCTATGGAAGAGAATTATTATCAACATGCTAGAAGATGTATACTAAAAATGCTGCGAGAGAATCAAAATATGTTGCATTCAACGAAATGTAGCTATCGAACATGGGAAAAAGCGAACTACAGTCTACTACAATCTAAAACAAAGGTAATCTATTTCGCAAAGGGAAATGTGCATATTGAATGTAGACTGGTTCTAGAATGGTTCTCGAGGCTTTGAAAAGTACTGATGATTTCACGTTTTGAGGTGATTGTAATAAGCAGACTGCGGACTGTAGAAGACGCGAAATATTTATCCATTCAGAATTCCAAAATCAGGAAACTTTACCAGCGTACTGGCTAACAAAATTATACTCCGAGTTTCTGAAACCCATTTTACATATCTTTTAGATACCTTTATCTACCATTTCATATTTCTCTGGTTACTGACATTTGTCTAAACAAGGAAATGCTGTTGATCTGAGATCTTACTGTACCACGAAGGCGGGGTATCGTTCAAAGTACATAATATGAGTGACTTTGCGGTACACTGTAAGGTGTTACTAAAATATTGCATTGTACTAGCTTTTATTGTCTGAAGCCTGGAGAAAAATATAAAAGAACTAATTAGGATGACACTTTGATATCACTAATTCAAGTTCCAGCACTTCCTCTGCTGCTACTTCCTATTTCTACTCTGAGTACTTCCAATTTTTCTTCTACAATATTCTTCCACTTTACCACCACCACCACTATGATAGTGTTCCAATTAAAGTTTCATTTGTTGAGGATTGATTATTGTTGAACTGTCTAAAAAAACAAGGCAAACATAAATGGGCTACTAACACAAGGAAATAGTTCCTTCACACATGAATCCAAATCTGTTTCGTTTCTGAAATAATGAAAGTTCAACTCGAAACCTAAGATCGATGTCTTAAATGGTAAATAAAGATAATATGTACAGCTCGATAAATTAGAAATGGTACCTAAAAGTAACATTTTTTTTCTGAAAGTTGATTTATATCCGGGTAGATATTAGAAGCTAAAAGTCGATATAATTGACTTAATACTGCTGTCAACCTGGTATAAACTTCATTTCGTTAAAATAATACAACTAAGTAAAAAAAAAAAAAAACATGCCTGTGTTAATTCAATATTTTTCGGTGTCCCAGCGTGACTACCACTTTTTGTGTTAACACAGCACACGGTGTTAATTTTCATAGCAGCAAGAACATTAAAGTTATGGCTATAGTGAGATTTGAACATGGGTTGCTGAATTAGTAGTTCAGTATTTTACCGTCTGGACTAAATCGCCAGACAGAAAAAAAAACACTAGATTCCAACAGTATAGGAATAAAAAATATGTCGCTGAACCCTAAATACAAACAAACTTACTCGGATTACTTTTGTCATTGTTTAATCACTGTTCCATTTGTGAAGTAATGAGCAGAATTCTCTTTCGTTGAGAGTATGTTCCACTTCTATGCAAGCAAGCGGTCAAGATGGCGACAGGCAAACACTTGATGCATAATCAACACAGTATGTTGTGTTGATTTAACATAAAAAAGTAGTAGTCACGCTCGGACACCGAAAAGTATTGAATCAACACAGGCATTTTTTTGCTGTGTACGACTGTTTATTAGATATGTAGTATACATACTGCCCATGGTCCAAGTTTGTATATATGTTACACAATGTTGAGCAGCTCTACAGCTTTTTAAACACACTTTATGAGTACGTAAGAGCCCTTTAGTTTTACTCCGCAGGGCTATTTCAAGTCTTCTGACTTCACTTATTGCTCGACGGTGGGTTTCTGATAGGCTTCTAGATTTCAATTGTTTTTATATGATATTAACTCACCTCTCTCAACTATGATGCTGGATAAATACTTCTAAACAAATATGGCGGCTGGCACAAAATTACAATTAAACCCCATTTTTCTGTGAGAAGTTAAAAGTTAGTGAAACCTTGCGTTAACCTTTCATTGTACCAAGAATTTTTATCATAATTTAACAGAATAATACGCAACCTCTCACCCACTGTTATAGATACGTAAAGTTTTTAAAATGAATGTGTCAAACCGTCAAATGAAAGGTTAAGATGGTGTTCAATTTGTTAACGTTTTCATAGATAGCGCTTAACTTGCCATCTGCATTTCAGAATAAGGACAGGAGAATGTCTTAATCTTGCAAGATACTTGTCTTGAAAGTGATGTGGCATTAATCTGCAGCGTGTTTTCAATTTTTAGACTACCCTTGGTCGTTCTAACCAAGTTTACGCTTAAATGTTATGTTAGATCTTTTAATAATTACGACGTTCATCATCTTGTAAACTAAATTAATGACATTTCAGGAATGTTAGTTAAGAGATCACATTCATATTTGGGATGTGTTATCGCTACAACTTACTTTATTATCAAAATCTAAATATATTAACTCAATCTGTTCACATTTAACCCAATCTGTTCACATTTAACTCAATCTGTTCACATTTAACTCAATTTGTTCACATACGTGCTATAGCACAGAATTTTCGGCATACGGGGTGAACGTTCCTTTAGTTACCGAAACTAATTGTTCTACTAGTTTCTCTTGGTTCCCCCAGGCGAATACACTTAAGAAATACCTTGTTTTAAGGTCAAATCTGTTGTTGTTGCATCCTTCTTATCCTTACGCTCCTCCAAATACAAGGCTAAAATAAAACGGTAAAAAATACTAAACACAGAAATTTTAATGAAGTTTTATGAAAATATAGAATAATCAGTCTCTGATTGTAAAAGGTTTTAAAATATTTTGCATAAACTAAACATTTTAGATTATGGAATGGTTATCTATGTTTTTCCCCTCGCTAAATACTGTAACACGTTGGAGAAATTCCCTGTTTCTTACCATATACCACTCACGAGTGGGCGAAAAAGGAAGTCCTACTTTAACTTTTCCCTCACAGCTCCTTGGAGCTCAAATCAACTTAAATAAAAATGAACTTTCAGCAACTGAAGTTTTAATGAATTCCTCTTCAAAGGAGAAAACGGTTTTCCTCAATGTTTACTCAGCCAAGGCAAGAGCTCTCTCTCTCTCTCTCTAACACACACACACGCAACTTCTTTTTAGGATTTTATCTCTGGGCATTTTTCTTTCTCTCTTTCTTTGACGATCCCATGATTTGTTTCTCAATTCAGTGATCAATGAAGTGTCTTTTTCACTCCAGCAGAACCACTGGACACGTTATCTCTTTTCATTCTCTCTCTTACTCACTCATTCACTCTTCACTGTCCCTTTCCAGTGCTTATTTTAACACTGAATTTCCCATTCGACTGCGAACGGTATTTTGAGAAGCTTTAAATCCGCACCTCTTTACACGGTTTTTTTTTTGTTTGTTTGTTTCAACTTTGTTTTTGTTTCGTAAAAGTGAAAGGAAACTCAATGAAACAAGAGGAAGAGAGAAGTTTCACTAATTAAGTGGAGCAATCCTTAGTAAGGATCTCACTATTCTCGAAACCTAAGAAGGGATTTACACTTCAATTTAAGAGAAACTGTTAACTTAACTACAGTCTGTGGACTCGTGAAAAGCCGATATAATTGCTTGTTACAGAAACTTGAAAAACTGGACTCTGTACTTTTTTCGCCATTCCTTTGCGAATATCTTCTTTCCTTCAATATTGCAAAAAATTTCTTCTCCTCTTCCTCTGCAAACACACTATATTTGCATAAGTAATTTTGTTGATTACATCTCTTTCTTATCATTTTCTTTAAAGCTCTTCTGCCTGTACAAAGTGAATGACTTCTTTCTAGAACTCTCAATGTATCTAAAAAAAATAAGATCTACATATAACCACTTAGAATTAGTATTATTGCAACAGTATTACAAAACACTTTTGTAATCAATTTTGAAATATAAATGAAATGTTTGCCAATGTTGAACATTTCTGCTTCAGTAGAAAAACGTGTTCGACCTGAGTCTGAGATCCCTGAAGGTCATAAAATAAATTCAAATTGAAAAGCATGTTGTGCTCTGCACCACATTTGGAACTCAAGATATCTTAAATAGGGATGATATTCGTCCACGAAAAGCCAGGAACGTACCGGAATTGAAATCCGCGTCCTGGTGTCCCGAAAATAATTCTCGGGACGAATAAATGTCCCGGTTTTCAGCGAAGAAGAAAAGAAGGAAAACTTTATTGTTTCCTTTCTTTTCAGAAAATTATATTATCTTCAATTTATGAGTACGGCACCTCAAAAAAATTAACAAATATGCTTCAATACACAGAACATGGATTTTTATTAAGTTTACGATTTAACTATCTTCGAATTGAACAAAACATCTGTTTCATTAAAACAGGGGCACTGTTCGATGGTTATTGTTTTCGGTATTATTCTTTATTTCCCTCTGCATCTTGCTTTAAAATTATTCGAACCACTGATGTTTTTTTATTGGTACTTTTTCACTGCATCATAAAAATGGTAACAAGAAAAGTAAACTTTGTTTTCTAAAACCGGGCACAAAGCAATTAGTCCAGTCACGAAAATTGTCAAATAGATGCATTAATTCGGGTGGTTCTGAATTTTGAATGTATTTTGTATGGGTCGAGCAAGTGAACATCCAAATTTTTGAATTCTAACGACCACCACAGCGCCACCAGCACGAAAAATCGACAAAAGTTTCGGCCATTTTTCTTTTTCTTCTTTTTTGTCAAATACCTCCTAAAGAATGTGTTTAATAGAAAATATTAAGGTTTGCTTTTTTAAAGAAAGTAAATTTGATAAATTTTGCATGCAGAACATTTTATCTACTTCAAATAGTTTCGGACAACTTTTCAAAGTTCAGCGAATTATTTATTTATTTTTTTCAAAAAAGAGAAAAATACAGAGTTTTAGCCGGTTTATGCCCTGTAGCTTCTAAATGGCGAGTGCTACGACAAGATGTCATTTAATAAGTTGTAAACGAGAGTAAATTGCCTACAATTTGACTACATAAAAGTTTATCTACGTCTAATAGATAACGAGATACACAACTGAAAAAATGTTGTTGTTTTTAGAAAATGTAAAAATTGAATTTAGCTAACCTAAAATTGAATTGAAAAAAAAAAGATAACCTTAACCTTGTCTATTAAACACATTGGTTAGGAGGCATTCGTAAAAAAAAAAAATTAAAAAAAATGGCCGAAATTTTGCTGTTTTTTTTTCGCGCTGGTGGCGCCGGCGGCGGTCGTTGGAATTGGAAAGCATGGATTTTGTTTTATTTGCGCGACCTATGCAATATGCCCAAAATTTAGAACTACCCGAATTAAAGCTCTACATTTTGACTGGACTAAATTTAAAAATCTTTAAAAATTCATATGAAATAGAAACTTAAGAGGTGCAAAAAATGTCATATCTTTTTCACTATTGATTAAATTAGTTTACTTTTTCTTTCGTTTAAGCGTCTGTTCACGTGTTTCCGTTGATTCTTCAAGCAGGAAATATTTTCTTCGCTCCTCCAACCAGTTATGTGCGGCTCCCCCAGGGGCGGTGAGAACGGAGCAAGAACATTACAGTAATGTGAGATTTTGTTTATTTGTAACAACACATTTATAACAATAACTTACTTGGATTGATATGAATTTTTAGTATATATTATTTTTACCTTTTTACAGTCATCTAATGTAAGTAAGTTAAAGTGTGCAGCCCTTATTTTTTCATTGTGAACATTTGAAAAATTTTCGTAAATTAAAAGCGCCCCGGATTTTTACTTCTGAAATATAGAAAACCTACTCTTAAATCGAAAACAGGTGGGAGTACCTATTGTGCTACATGAAATCATAGCATTTGAATAACGTTCAAGTAAGTTTAATAGAAAAGATTGTTCCATGTTGGAGGCAAAGTTGAGTACCTGTAAAGAAACGCTAAGAAATTCAATAGCGGCTGTACTCCGTGTGAAGACTCTGCCTTTCAGCTATCGCTATGTACCTGAGTTTTCACTACAGGAGACGTCGTTACAGAAAAGTTGAAGAAGTCTCTTCCATTCCTCCTAGCAAAAAATCGACAGACCGTTGGATTTCGAGGCCTTCTATGTTCGGAAACTCGTTTCATGAGCGAAAGCCAGCAGCTTTCTGTACTATGGTATTATCATTTTCCACTCCCAACTTCATTTCTATGCCTTTTTCCTTATCTTCAATTTCTGATTGTAATACTCATGTAATTTAGTGTATCTGATGACCAAGCAGTTAGTTAGTTAGCGAAACTGATACATGTTTTTAGTTTTTAATTAAAACGTATTGCTTTGTTCAGCAGTTATATTATTTTATCTTAAGTATATAAAAGCAAAGCTTTGAAAATATCATAGTTAAGGTAAATAAGTGAAGGCTTCATGACGTATTTTTTCTTAGAAATAAATGATGTTTTAATAACCAACGTAATAACTTTCTTATGGCAATTTCGATTATAGTTTTCCTTATTTTCAAACAGAAATAGCTCTCAAGGTCTTCATTTAAGTACCTATAAATGTGTGAAAATCCATGTTAAATTAGACGCTTATTTTGCAGGCCTTGACGTAAGCCAAGATCTTCTCCCCTTTAAAGTATATAGGTTCCTTCTATCCCCTTCTTATGCTTTCGTTTTTACATTCCTCATACGTGGAATGAGGGAAGTAGTTACAATGTCATAATTCGGTAGACATTATTTAATTTTGTTATTTACGTGGTTAAACAATAAATCCTTATAAAACTGTATTACCGACAGAAAAACTGGAACCTTATGGTCGCTGATGGTCTAACTCTGTGGTCCATGACCTGAAAACCAAATAAGCTAATTATAAAATCCAGGGTTAATCAAACACGGAATTATAAAATAAATAAGGAATGAATGAAAGAATTGTATTCCCGAAGGCTTACAAGCTTATTTTTTTTTGTTTCTAAGCCCAAAATGTGCTTGAAAAATTACTCTTTGCTACATAGTTTCCTGGTAACTGAAAGGGGAATATGACATAGTTTCCTGGTGGCAACACGGAATGAATGTAATACCTAATTGTTATGCCACAAAACGTTTTACACAGACAATTAGTCTACCGAATTTCAGACGTACCCACAATTCTTCAGAGGAGAAAATGATTTCCATAATTGAATCCCCCACACAACTGAATTCGGAGACTTATATAATAATCTAAAGAAAACATGACCCACCCACAAATTATTCTTATTTGATAGAAAACTGTAATAATGTCAACGGTTTTGGTCTGCACTGAAAAATAAGATTTTTGATTTAGTTTCTTTAAACATTGCAGGGTTTGATTAATTTTGTTTACATTGTTTTCACTTTTAAGCAAACTGCAAGGAAACAGAAATAGACATTGTGTATTTTAAATTTTGTATTACTTTAATTTCTATAGATACGAAGAAACATTCCTTACCTAAGCCCGTCACATGTCTGTAGGTATTATATCTTCGGGCGATCACATATGAATGAGAAAGGTAGCGGCCAGGGCATTACTTTATGCACTATCCCTGTATTAGTTTCGTGAAATTTAGAAAAGAAACTGGAAATTTCAGACACGAAAGCGGACAACGGGACTCGAACTTACTCGCACCGTTTCAAAGTCCGCGATAGTAACTATATTACAAAACTTAGGACCCAAACATTCAACAAGAAAACAATAGAATGATTTTTGTAGTCATAAATAATTTGCAGTCATAAATAAGATAATCTTTTATCTTACTCATCCAATCACCTTACATAAAAAAAAAATAATAGTCGTCTTCCAAAGATTGGTTTATTAGCTTACCCAACACAAAGACTCAATGGAATTAAGTTATATTTCAAAGATTGATACTGTAAAGAGAGGTTTGTTAATGCCTTTATTGAAAAAGAGTTTGGTCCAAAGCTAAATTCAGTATTTTCGATGAAAAATCGTAAAGAAACTAACAAAGCCAGTTCCCAAACTACTTTTACATGTGTGATCAGGGGAATCCCTACCATTATGCAAATGGACGAATTAAAGAAATATTTTCTAGAAGAAAATTATCCAATTACAAACGTCACCAGAATACAAAACGACAATGACCCGCTTCCCCTTGTGGAGGGTGTTCACTAAAGATCCCAACCTTGTTAGTAGATTAATCACAAATCGTATAACCATTGGATACATTAGATATAGAGTAGAACTGCAGCTAGACAGTTGCCATGCAAAACATGCTTGCAATATCATATTGGTAAACCATCTAATAAAATTCAAACATGCTTCAAGTGTGGTAATTCTCATCAAAGCTTCACCTGCCAAGTACAAATAAATAAAAACGTCTGTGCGACTTGTGAAAAAAGGACCCCGAACGGGTTCTTCTACTTGTCCACAAAGACCTAAGCAAGGCAGCTCTATTTCTCCAGAAACAGTTTTCAGATCAGCTAACAACAAACCACCTACAAATTTTGCAGATCTTTTCAAACCAAATACATCCAATACTGATGATAAAGATGAAATAGTTCAGAGTAATACCTCTTCTTCTAGAGTAGAATAAACTTTAATAAAAGCACTAAACGAACAAACCAACATTATTATTTAATGGGTGTTTACTGTATTGACTATGGCACTCTCCCAAAATACATTTCCTAAGCTACGTAATGCAATAAAGACAGTCTCTGAAGAACTATTGAAATATAGACTAAACATCTTGAAATAGACGACAACGAAGTAGTGAACAATGCCTTTTCAAAGCAACTTTGTTATAAAAACTTAGGACTAGCACAAACTATGAATATTTATGAATATCAAGTTTTGAACAGTTTGGGTAGAAGAGAGGTGTAAGCCCACCTTAAAACCACCCCCGCAGTGCGAGAGGCGCACGAGCTTAGGGGAGCAGATGCTGTGCCTCACAAGTCAGTGATAAAAAAGGGCGTACCAACTGAAAGTTGCGAGAGGTACAAAATCAGTTGGTTACGCCACTGTATTGAAGGCTCTACACAATTATTCTCCAGATATAGATTGAAAGTTTTCCGGTGGTTCCGCCGTATCAGAAATACATGACATCTAATTCTAGGGGTAAGGATTAGGTATAATGTTCAGAAATCAACCCTCGTAAATGTTGTGACGATACACACGTGCCGTGAATGGCGCATGAGCGATGTGGGGGTAGTGTTCCATATATTCTCGACCTATGGCACGAACTGAGGTGGGGTCGTCAGTCCCACGTTCGGGCGTCTTTCACCTCAAGGTACCCAGGAATACCAAGGACAATCTGGTACTCAATTTGATAAGAGATTGAGCGCTCCTCAGAACACTAGGCATGAGGACACTGCGAGAAAGATCCCCAGTGTCCTGGTCGGGATTTGAACCCGAGCCGCCCGATTTGTAGTCAGACGGGCCACTGCCTGAGCCACGGCGGCTCCTATTACACAAACAGAACGCTACTTATAGGAGAGTATAATAATGTCACATTTCTTTCAATAATTTTCTAATCACAAGAGATGTATTTAATTTGGTTTTGGTTTAGGAGGTGTCTGGAAACTTTCAGACTGAACTAAAAAATACAATTAATATTGTTTACTCGCATTCCCGTATTTTACTATACAATATACGTATACGTGTTTGTCTGTTTACACTGTAATCTTGTTCATGCGTTGTTATTTGCGTGATCACGTTCCTAATTTTCTCTCTTTCTTCGTAGGTCTATGTAATCAACAGCGGAGGAAGCTCTGACGAACTAGAATTATACTTTCAGTCATCTAGTACACATAGGTAAGTTCATCCTAGGTTAAATGCAGACAGAAACTGTAACGTACAAGTTGCCTTCTAGTGGAAAACACAAAACTACACAATTTCGTGTCTGCATCCCAGCTTCTCATCGGCTTCAGGAAAGCATTTTCTGCCTTCCTATCTGATTTTTCCTCGTTGCTATAGCAACTGAAACAAGACACGTTAGACATTGATGGGAGATCCGAATCATATAATTGAGATGTTTCTACTAGCAGAGAGAGAGAGAGAGAGAGAGAGGAGAAAAACGACAGTCATTATCTAATATTAGGAAGTCACATTTCTGTGTCAATTTACAGCCAACTAGTATGAGATCCTTAGATATCAATTAGACGAGCAAATTAAAACAACAGCGTCTAAAGAGGAACTCGAATTGATTTGAGTAACATGAAACTTTGTATACAACGATTTTCTGTACATATAATCGTGTATCAAGACGAAAATCGATTCCAGAAGTCGATGGCGATAAATTAAGTGCTATAAACAGCCGATCCTAACTGTGTAAGGTAGAAACATGAGAAATCTTTGTATAAACGTACTCAGTAACCATGGTTTAGTGGTTACGGTTAAAGCTTTTGCACTTGGAAACCAACCACATTTGAGTCCTGTTGCCAAGCCGTACTGACTTATATTTATCACGTCTTTTCTCAGCTTTATGAGGTGATACGGTTAAGGTATTTAGACAAAGATCCCGGCCGCTACTTTCCCCTTCCCTTTCCTTTGGAGAATGTTTTTACAAAGACGTCATCTGTAAATCTTGTGACGGATACATGTATTCGCTATAAATGTAAGTAGAAATTTCTGTGAAGATATGCTAAAAAATGTATGTCGTTCGAAAGTAAAACAACACAAAAGGAGAACAATATCATCACAAGTTTCCAAATATTTTCACAAATAATTATGCACGACGAGTTGGCTTTGAAAATGAGAATCAAAATTCTATTCAAAGTATTTTTCCAAAGTTTACGATTATATGGTAAGGTTAATCCATAACTTCATTACCACTACCGGTATTTGTTTCTTATATTATAATTAATTAACACCGTATAGGAAAAGCGTATTTTGTTACAAATTTAAATAAACCATATTTGTTTCACTTGAAACACTAGAATTATAATTTCGCTATGTTTTGTAAGATGGAGAAATAGGTGGTATTATTAAAACTTAAAGAGAACTACGTGTAACCAGTCTCTAAACTGGATGGTCTACATCTATCCAAAGAATCGCTTCCCGCAGTTCAGAAAAAGTTAGTAAGTAGTGTGTTAGAGTTAATATATTCTTTCATAGGTGAAAGTTTGTAATGCACAAACATTATCATTAACCTAACTGCTTAACTGTGTAAGACTCACACACGTTATCATTACTCGAATTCTAAGATACTTACAAACACTATAATTACTTTAAGTGCGGAATTGTAAAATACACACAGGTGTTAACAATACAGCAAAAGTGAACTTCTGTTACACTCACAGACGGTATGGGCACTCCAAGTGTGAATTCTGTACTATTTATGAACGTGTTATCATTTTCAAATATGTGAAACACTAACATTTGTTATCACTACTCCAGGTGTGAAATTGTGTAACATTCAAAAAAACATTAATCAGTACTCCAATTATGAAATTGTACGATATTTAGAAGCGTTATCATTTATGTGAAATGGTGTAGTATCCACAAACGTTATCATCACTCCAAGTGTGTAATCCTGTACTATTTACAAACGTTATCATTTTCCAAAATGCGACATGTTTACAAATGTTATCATTGCTCCAAATGTAACATTGTGAAATATTAACAATTGTTAATACTACTCCAACTGTGAGACTGTGAAACACTTATAAAAGTTATTATTAATCCCAATGTGAAACGTGTAGATATTTTCAAACATTATCATTTTTCTCCAATCATGCCTATGTATTGAAGCAATTGTTTTGAAACCAATATATTTTCAGTGACAGCAAAAATGTGAGATTCCGTTGACAAAGGGTTAAACATTTACATCATCATTTTATGCTATATAATAAATATATTCCTTGCTACTTGCTAAACATCATAGAGATTGGAAACACTGTTGAACGTACTGTACGTACAATATTCCGATATGTGATTAATTAGCGCTTCGTATGCAGTAAATACTACATTGGGACATGAATGCAGGAAATCATGTAATTACGTTAGGTTCATTCCTCGTCGTTACGATTGCACTCAATTGAATTGTTTGGTATCCAAACATTAGCATTACAAATATGGTCACCTATGTCCAACACGTAAAGACAAGTGTAGTGTAAATGTATGCGTGCACAGCTACCGCACTGACTGGTGTGTATATGTATGAGTATGTAGACAGTGTAAATGTGTATGTCGTTTTGCAGTACAAGGGAGGAACGTCACTAATGTATACGTATATGTACATGCGTGTATATAGGTGAGAGTGTTTCTGTATGCATGTGTGTGATTTCAGAACACAATTTTTATTTCCTGGGGTCACCCAGGGATGAAATAGAACTGGAAATAGGATTGTATGAACGATAATTGGCTGCTATTGAAATCCGCTGTTTGCCACAGGTGGTCACTGGAGATAGCATATTAGTGCACCATGTGTGAATGTAGGACACTGACATACACACACGAACATATATAGCAGTGAGTGACTGAGAGAGAGAGAGAAAAAAAAAGTAGATACTGAGGAAGAGAGATTGAACGAAAACTGAAAGAGGGAGAAAAATAAAAGACAGTTATCTGGAATTCATGAATACGAACTGAATTTGCTGTTCATACTTGGTTCGAATTGATACTGTTTGTTTGCTTTTTTCTATTTCAAAAGAAAGCCTGGAAGAAAATAAAAATATTGAATGTTTGTTTTGTGGATGAACGCACACACAATCAAATGCTAAAAGAACTCCTTCCTGGAACTGTTTTGTTTATTTTGTAGGTTTACGTTTCTCATATTGCATAAAACAGAACTAAATATATTTCTCTGCTCCAAGAATTAAGTTAATGTTAGTTGTTTCCTTATGAAATATTAATTAAAGAAAATAATGTATATACACTTCAACGTTTCCATATATATTTCCATTATACTTTAGACATTTAATTAAATAAAATTTAATATGTTTTGATTACTCGACATTAATTTTTAACGTCGTTTAATGAGAATCTCTACACATACAGAATGAGATGAAATCAACATAAGACTTTTGAGTCTTTACCACCCTTGCCAACCCCAGTATAATAGTGATGGATCTAACAGTGTTTCATCCAAGTGCGAGTTTATATCTGGCATGTTGACTTCACTATCTTTATAGAATATCACATCATAATTTTGGCGAAAGAAATTACTTTCGTTTTTAATGAAACGCGTATAAGTATGACATTTCATTCATTATAAATAACACACACTACTCTACAAAATAAAACTTGTTCAGACTTGTTTTCGAAGAGATCGGTCATGATTTAATATCGTTGAAGGATGCTGATTACGAATGTGCAATCATTTTTTCCCATCATCTCAGATTATTTTCACGAATTTGGAAGAAATGATTTTGCAAATATTACTGTTTACGTATGAAAACATCCACGATAGAGGAAGAATACTGCTAGAGTGTTCTTTTTTTCACAAGGAATTTGCATAAAATATTCTAAATATCATTACTGTAATATAATTATCTCATTTTTGATTCTGCCTTTTCGCCTGGATGTTCCAAGAAACAGGTTGCTCGTGAATCCTCACCCGGCAACATCCAACAGTAATCCGCCATCAATATTGTACTCCAACATCCCTGATACCGACGCTCCATTTCATTGATGTTCTGGTGAAACCTTTCAGCGCGTTCTTTACTTAGTGCACTTAATTTAGCAAGAAAACTGTCTGAATGCGAACACCGGAAATGAATTTTCAGGTTCATTATGCACTTCAGTGCTTTGAATATTTGCTGCATATTACACAGAGTGTGCTTGTAATTTTCATGTTTTTTAAAACCCCAGAAAATTGTTACAAATGTCTATGAATGTACTCGAAAGTTGCCCTCCCATACGTGTCATACGATGTGTAAACTTCGAGTCCTTGAACGACTTTCTTATCTGAGATCCTATGAATATGTCACAGATCTGGAAATTTTGTGACGATGTACTATATACTATGTTTTTCCTTGTCCAATACTTTGAGAGATTGTTTCATTAAACCTAGTTAACTACTTAAAGGTGGCAACATGATCTTTCATGAGTCTACCAGGATAATGTGTTGCACATTTTTTTGTACTTCCTACGTTTAGAGTGGTCATATTTGTGCCCAATGTTTATCGTGATCTCTGCTGTTACATAGGTCTCATTCGCATATGTAGTACTTATATTTAGTGTACCCTAACTTTTACCAGAATACCATACATATTACTTTTATATCGTTACACGATAACCACTGGTAATCTTTGTATTTAATTTTTTTCAAAAGAATTGCTATTTGAGAAGTTTCTTTAAATGCACAACATGTACAACAGGTCATACCTTCAGCAATCACTCTTCCAGTGAAAGGAATTTGATGTGTAATTGTCAGGACCTTAATTGAAGTATAATTCCGGCATTTGCCTGGTGAATTTGAGGCAAACTGTGAGAAACTTCAATCACAGTCACTAGCGGGAGCTAAACCCACGTTTCTTCCCATTACCATAATTTCGCGACGATTGACGTCCGAATGGTGCACATAACTTTTAAGGTCAGGACCTACTATTAAAGTAGAATTCGAACGCACACACCTCCAGTTTCCACCCAAAGTAGGCTATTACACCTTGTCACTCCGTGTGAACCTTGGAGTCAAATAATCGGGATGACCGATTTCTGGATGATGAATGAAGCCCAGTCATAGTAATGGGTTGAAATCTGGATGATATGCGAATAATGGTTAATATGAGGACAGTGGATAAAACCCAGATGACGGATATCCGGATAATACGTGATGGTAGATAATTTTCAAATGAAGGAAAATATCCAGACTTTGTCCGTAATCTGGACATCAGTGTTCCCATGGCTTGAACCAAAGTTGCCGAAAGGCTTTAAATAAAATTGAAAATCTTCCCTAAATTTTTATTCGTATTTGGTCATCTCCACTTACTATCTATATTTTAAAAACTTTCCTTCACTCGATACCCATTTTCCTTCACTTTCCTCTGCTAGTTTCACGCTTCCAATGTTCATATTTTCTGTAAGTTTCACTTGTTAATACCACACTTTCTTTACGTTTATAAATTCTATGTCCTTCACCATTCTTCAGAGTTTTTAATAATTTGTTACTTAATCTTCCGATCTTCCCAAAATAAACTGAATTCTCTTTCAGTTTATACTATTTGACCTATCTTCCTTCGGTCGCATTTTCTTAGCTGTAATTCAAACATCTCCTTACGTTATTTCTTCTAATATTCGTAATAAAGTATAAATGTTTTGTCACTGTCCAACGAATCTGACATCGATGACTCGCGAATAAGTAACAGTTCGGGATCTTGTTCCTGTTCCTGTTCTGGTTCAATTTTTATTGTTTGTAGTTACTGTAACAGCTCCAGTTACTATTCATATCCATGTATCAGCTTATCCCATAAGCAATGTCGTATTTTTGCACCATCAGGAAAAGAATGATAACTTACCTGGAACACTACCGTTAGTCAGGAAAATAGTCTCCTTTGGACTCCCCAGCACTCTGCACCTGTCAACCAGTTTCTGAATCCCTCGCTGAAAGAAATCACCGGTTTTGGAGGCAAAGAACTTGGTCACGGTTCATCGCATGTCGTCCTCATTTTGCAGTGTTTTCCCGGAAAGGTGGTTTTGCAGGCTGTAAAAATACAGTAGTATGTTGGTGCAAGATGTGATGAAAACGCCTGATGGGGAAGTTTCTCCCAGACACATTCCTTGATCTTAGCACAGGTCTTTCTTGCCGTGCGTGGGAGCCCATTATCGCCGCAGATGAGCACACACTTGCGATTAACCAGAGCAGGATGTCTCTCCTATAATGCAGTCCGTAGGTGTTCAAGCTTCTGACAGTAGACATCCACATTGATGGTCTGGTTACATGGCAAGAGCTCAAAATGGGTTACCCCACCAAACACTCAACATCACTTTCCAGGGGTGTAGATCGTGTTTTGGCACAGTTCCTGCGGGCGTGCTTTAGGTACCCACTGCCGTATAAATGTAATGTTATGATAGAGGACCCATTTTTCATCCACTGTCACTAGAAATGACTCACCCCTCTGTAACGATAGAGCAGGGAACTGCAGATGTTAACTCGCTAAAGCTCCTGTTGAGGTGTTAACGCATTGGATACCCGTTTCGGAGTTTCAACACGTATCCAAGGTCCTGCAGATGACGATGAACGGTCAAATGGGTGACATAGAGTTCGCTGACCGGTTCTTCAACAGTTTGCGTTGGACTTGCCTCCACCTTTGCTCGCAGGCCATCGTTGTCCAACTGCACAGGTCTCCCTTCTCATGGCTTATGGGTTTGGCTTATATCTCCAGACCTAAACCTCTGGAGCCACCTCTGGTAGTTTTGCACATATACGGCAGCCTTGACTATATACGGCATTGATGTTTCGTGCTGGTGCGCAGGCTGGCTGTTCCTGGTGAAATTCATATATCATGGCATGCCATATGTGGTCATCCGACACTGCCTTGATCAAACACAAGCCACACTCAGAAAACGCTGAGTAGACCGTTCTCATTCTACACGCTGCTGCTCAATCAAGTGCCCTATTTGATTCAGCTATAGCACGTGCCGTATATTTCACTATTCGCCCGTCAGTGGCCATTGCAGCGGTCATCGCACATACGATATTACTTGTGGTAGAGGACTTGATAATCGATGCATTTAAGACTATTATAAGAAAATAAAATTGAAAGTGCCGCCCCGAAGAACGGTTTGTACGTTTTCTGGTATTATTAATAATTTGTTATTACAATGTCTAGAAACAGCGGAGGAATTCCGAAAAAAATCTCAGATCTCGAGATATTTGTTTTTATATATAATTCACAATAATTGCCTGGTTTTCCCTAATGTATTGTTGTTCCCCATACTACTAAAAGAAACGACGATTTGAGGTTTCACTGTAATTTTTAATTCGAATAATCGTCAAAGTCAGAAAGACTGAAAACATGACCACATAATGACGTCATACAATCTGTTGCTTTGGAAAAGTTTTTTTCCCTTTCCTTTCAACTCCTTTTCCGCGTGACTAGATTTCCCGATGAAAATCAGTCCAAGGCTCCTCCGTGGGAGGTCAAACAGAGAGAGAGAGAGGAGGGAGGAGGAATAGGCGGGATGAAAACGCCTCTTCGCCTTCATCCTTCCTCATTTGCATCCTATTTACATCTCTCAATCCTCTTTTATCTTCTTCATCTTCTCCTACAACATGCAGATGAGCAGAGAGCTTGCAGTGGAAGTATTAGCGTCTCCTAGTGACCTCTTTTGGAAACACTTGTTTGATCCGTGAATAGTGTTGAGCAAACCCAAAATTGCTGGCGGGTAGAAGCGTTTCTAGCTGGAATAGGAGGAAAGAGGAACTCATTCAGAGAGAAAATTCAGATTTGTGTGTGTGTGTGTGAGAGAGAGAGAGAGAGAGAGAAACTGGAGTGTGTGTTTATGTGTCAAAGAGAGATAGAGAGAGAACGAAGGATCTGGCTGCTAACGAATGTGAGAAAAAAGAAAAGGTAGTTACTGCATTAGCCACATTCAGATTAGTGGAGATGAGGTACGTCATAATGAAATAACTTTCTTTTTAGGTCCTTTTTTTGTCTAAAAGGGTATATTTTATTAGCATACTCAGCGATTATTATAAGTAAAATTTCTAGCGAATTTTAATTTCAAATTCTTATGTCATGAAACAAACCGTTTAACAAGTCTCTCAAGAGATGTTTCATAGCTTGATTACTTTAGACATTGAGATACTTAGGAAGTGATTGTGGTTATAGCCGGATTAAGGGGAGGGGTTCTAAAGAGGTTGCAACTCAGGGAACCCACTCTTTCAGAGACCCGTCAAAGGTAAACCATTACTTTTACGACTACAAGGGATAGGGAACAGTGGTCCTAATAGAGCCTTTAGCCAAAGGCGGGAGGGAGTCCATAGCCTAGAAGTCCGCAAATAGCTTAATCCAACACTGCTTTGGTTTCCATGAATAGCTTAATCATTTGAGCTTCAAATGATTTTAAAAATGGAATTATTACGTAGGAGACTGAAACTTGAAACTTTTTACCTGTGTGACGTTCTTGGTAGTGTCTCAGGTTCTTCGATAAACATTCACAGAAACCCTTCGTTTCATAAGTAAAACTTACTTACGTCATCAGGTGGCAATGAACATCTGAGGTTTCCTAGACGATCATACCTCCCAAGGATCTAAGGTCGATAACGCAACGAAAGGTTTTAGTGTAGGTGTTTTGAAGGGTTGGAGACTGCGCCACGAACGTCAAAAGAAGTGTGAAGTTTAAAAATTATTAGTTTGGTCACGTTATAGGAATGTTTCAGACAGAGAATTTCTGACTAACGTGGTGTTTGTTTTAAAGCTAGTGCACTCAACGGTTGATGCAACACACGTAGTAGTTTGTTATATGGTTTAATGTGAATCTATTAAAGCCAGATAAATATGCAATGCGTCATTTCCCTTTGAAATCATTACCGTTGATTTGATATTATGTTATTTGCTGAGAGCATTGCCGAGAGGTGAAATTAATTTATGGAAATTCACTGATGCATGAATTTTAATTGTATCAGACTCCGAGTAAATCAGTTTCAATATTTCAGGAACTCTGGGTAATTCTGAATAAATTACTTCTAATATTTGTATTTTTCAGTGCTTTTAACATTTGTAACCTTCATCATATTGGTATCTTTACAACGTGGGTATACTTGCACATGAAAAAAAAAGATTGATACAATGTCGTGATTGGGATATAAATCCCGACATTCGGAATATTTTAAATTACCGCATTTAGTTTACTAATGTCTGGTGTAGAAATGATTCAAGGTTTCTAATGGCCTACACAGGAGTTACTGCAATCCTTTGATGTTGTGATGATGGTAGTAGATTATTTGATAGAATAATTTTGTTATAAACTACTGAACTCGAACCGTAGAATTTAACTCTGTGTGTAGGTTACATGTATTTCATTATCTCTATCTTATGAACATTTTATATCTCTATCTAGGCATTCCCTTGGACCCTTAACAGTTTATAGATTAGGGAGCTCCATTATAAGCCTGTGGGATGATGTGTAGAAGAATCTTTGTATTCACATAGCAAAAAGGGATAAAACTCATGGTAAACACCGTCAGGGTGACCGATAGTATAGGGTTGGAACCAGGAAGGTATTTGGGAAGATCCGTGGGGTCTAGACTCCCGAAATTCAGATTATTTTAATAAAATTAGTATAATTTTTGACGTGATTATATTTATTTTGCACAATTTTCACACGCAGATACGACTTGAACCTTTCTCGAAACTAATTTCTAGATATGTGCTTGCATGCAACCTTCCTAGCTTCGCAGTTAACATCTTACCAACTAAATTACAGAAATTGGATGATATAGTTTTATATAATTGCCAGTTTAATGTTATGGTTTTATAGCGTTAATTATAGTGTCATATAACCATGAATGATTGTCGTTCGCAAACAAGGATGATTCGGAAGGATGGATATGAAATTATTTTAAAATAATGACAAAAAAACATTTTCTCTGATGCGGAACGAAATCCCACGCCTTGCGCTTGCCATTCCAGCAAATCAATTAAATTTCTTGCATATTATGTATTATTTAAATCTGTTAATGTAGATCAAATCTACGAATTAAGTAGAGGCTTTTATGTAGCTTTTCTGATTTTTACTATGTGAAGTTAGTAAACAACAATTATGTGATTTCCATAAATTTAACACGAGATCTCGCAGGTGTACCCTTCTTTCAATTTCACGGCATAACTCAAACTTTTTCGCTAAATCTTTCACAGTCACTTCCTTTAAACTTTCGAATAGTCTCCCTCACTCGATCAGAAACATGGATCGAGTACACGAAACAAGCCGGATTTACCGTTACAAATTTCGGAACAACACTGATTAGTCTCAAGTCTTGCTGCCACGATTTCCTAAGTTTTGCCAAACAAAATTTAATAATGAAATCCTAAATTTACTTTAAAGTAACTACTAGTTATGCAACCTACCCCCGCAAGAGAATACCCAAGGTCGGAGGTCGGTTCGACCCATTGAGAGGCTAGGGTGAAGGGTTCCCTTGAAAGGGTCATGTCCCTTTCGTTGTTGGGTTTTTCTTCGTAGTAGTTACGCCCCTGTTTCCAATGCTAGCCTCACCTCAAGTAACTTAATTTCACCTGACCTGACATACGTAATAAAGTAACCAGTGGACAGATAATCCGGAAGTATTTTTTTAAATGATGTGGTTCAAATTTTTCATAAATCTCAGCACTTATAAAGATGATGTCACTGCAATCATCTTGTGTTCATTGAAACGGCATCTGATTTGCGATTGACGTACTCGGTTTTTAGTTTTAGTTACCGGTTCAGTGCATAGAATATAAATTAACGTTTAGCGAAAATTTGAACGTATGATGACGTTTGCTTATTGCTAAACAAACCAGTGCAATTCAGCTGGTATTATTAGCCAGAACCCTGCTTGGCGCTCAGATCTATTAGAAGAGTAATGTTTTTCTTTTCTAGTATGTGAAGTACTAATAAATCATTCATTTGCTTGTTTCCACAATCCTTACCGAAAGAAGAAATAGTTGTAAAACGTTTCTTTTTCACTGAGACCACTTGAGCTGCAGCTGAGACCATTTGGCTACAGATATGATAATTTTCTAATATCCTACAATTTTTCAGAAAGAAGATTTATTGTGTTCTTGGTTGACTAATTAAAGTAAATTGTGATTAACGTCCTAAACAAGTTGGTGATCTTGTAAGAATGGTGTAGCGGTGCAGCCGTAATTCCTACTAGATGGTGCTAGTTTGATGAAGAGTAAGCAGTTCAGTCAGTGTCAGCCAGTTGCGAAAGTACAGTCGCGTCGGCGCAGAAACGACCACTGTGGTAAAGTAATTTATTATGTAGCCCCATAGGTGGCAGGTTTTACATTCTCTATTACCAGAAACTTTAATATTTCATTCAGTTTGTAGTACATTAGTGTTCTTTTAGGATTTTTATTGTAAAATAATATTCTTTAAACAATATTTGTACTTTTATAATCGTATCCGTCCGTTTTATGCATCTTAAAGTGTTGAAAGTACGCGTATCATTATAAAATACATGCAGAGCTGTGGGAAAATGAACCGAGCAGTTGGGTCAAAGAAGCTGTTCTGTTAATACTTTAATTCTGTAGTGATGCGAAAATACAACTTTAGTAGTGATGTAACAACTGTCCAAAATTCAGCATTCCTTTAATTATTCCCGACATTTGACCTTTTGTGCCCTTTACTTCCCGGGCTAATAGAATATCTGTCGTATTTGTGGCGTGTAAGCACGAAATAATGTCATAATTTCATTCGTCCGCACCCTGCTTTATTTTGATGCAAAATCATAACGTTCCCGAATTCGAGGGAATATGTATAATAAAGAGTTCTCACAAATTCCCTTTGACCACCAATAATCCAATATCCCAACAACATTCTCCTCGAACAACTTCCCACAGAAAGAGCTTAATTAACCCTTTAACTGGTTAATAGTCATGGCTTCACCATGGCTATTAATTTGCCAAAAAAAAATTGCTCAAATAGAATTACCTCACCAAGCAGTATTTTGGTGGTTTTATTTATACCCTTGTTGAAGGAGGTTCTTATTTAAACCGTAGAGTTTCCGAATTCCCAAATACTTCGGGTGGAGGTCGTCTTAGTGATTTGTATCTCCCACCTACGGCATCTTGGTGGAGGTCGTCTTGGAACGGATTGATTCTTCCACTACAAGAACTCTTCGCTTCGGGTGGGAGGTCGTCCTAGTAATTTGAATATCCCCTCCGAAGAAGAAGACCCGATTTTGAAAAGAACTTTACAACAGTGGCAGTGTTTATATGAAATTTGCTGGAAGTCCCTTAGCGAATAGGTGAAATCTCCCCGTGAAAGTGAGACACTATGACATTGGACTAAAATTCAGTCCATATCAGTTTCTGTTTTCATATAGAGAAGTTCGTTTTCTTCGTCATTTCGAGAATAACGTCACGGTTCAAGTTTTGGCTTCGTAAACACAGATATGAGGTGCTACTGTGTTCTACTAGAGGACGAGTAGTTGCTAACTGCTGGAAGCATTTTGTCTTTATATCCTCTCCGATCTAGTTTTTTTAGTGAATTGTCTATCTTGTTACAACGGGACCTTGCGAAAGTGGACTCAGAACCACTCCGTTCAATTAATCCCAGTGGGAATTAAACCCGTGAACATACGTACAGAAAGTGAGTGCGGTAACCTCTCGGCCACCCGGATATCTTGTGTTTTTTGATATTAGACAGTCAAAATTGATGACTAGGCCATCCAAGTAGATGGCCTTCAAAACACTCAGATATGAATTTTGAACAAAAATGAACCAAACTCGCCATTTGCATTTGTTTCGCAGTGAAAAGTTGGTTATCAGAATTATTTGCATTAAATTAATCGTGACGTGATAATCCTGACTTATAAATGTGGAAGGTCTACAAATATCTAGCCAGATATAACTACCGTATTCTGTTACGTTTTATTTTACCACTGAAAGTAGAGATGACGCTTTTATGTTCTGCTTTATGTTAAAGGTAAATTCAGAATGATGTTGCATAGTCTCTTTTTGAGCTTACAGAACTGTTGACACAAAATGAATTGAAGTGTGAGATTATGTTAGGAAACAGCTAGCCCTCACAACAAAGTTTTACTGATACAACTTTCAGCTCATCTCACGATTATATTTATAAACATTTACTACATGATAAGTGAGGGTATGCTATGTTTTTCAAATTATGTGTATACTATCAATGTTACCATATGGGAAATTGTATCAAGTAATTTCTATAGATAATTATGACAAACCCATGAAAACAATATGTGTTTAACATCATGTATGTGAAATCAAATAGTCCTTGTTCCTTGAATAAGCTACATTTATTACAAAAGTGATATTAGCTGTCTTCTTAAACGTTTTCCATATCTAGAAATACAACCATTATAACATAGTTGAAATAAGCTTTGCTTCTTTCGTTGTGTAGTCAAATATGTGGTTATCCAGCTTATTAAAACTTCGTATAACGTAACTGAAATATATATATAACCGTAGGTTTATCCAGGCTGATATATTTGTACCAGATTTTTTTTGTTTCTATATGAATAAGAGGTCTAAAATCATAATTTGAAGTTCACTTTTTGACCACTAACTAGTCCACAAAGTAATGCTACTGCCTTAGTTTTTAACTCTCGGAAATAAATCAATTCTGTCTTATAATTGCTTTCACAGTATGATGTTAAGATATCATTTTATCTCTTAAATCAGAAATATTTAGTTTGATACACTCAAATTTGTTTGCGTTGATTGTGGAGGGTTGCGTCATTTTATTGAAACGTAATTGTATTCTGTTATTCTGACGTTCTAATCACGCCCTTTTCAATTTCTTTCATTTTGAACTTCGTAATTACATTAAGAACACTCGTAATTGAATTTTAAGAAATGTGAAATGGAAAACAAAAATGGAACCTTAGAACGAAAAAAAAAAATGATGACACGAGTGATCGGTGGAAATAGTCAATGTGAGACATCAAATAAAACAAACGTTACTGATTTGCTTTGTAATTTACAATTACAATTAAGGAATGAATGACGTCCTTCACAAGTTATAGAGATGACGTCCGTCAGCAAGCATTGTACCATGGGTAAGGATTAGAAATGTAGCAGTCAGGGTCAGTATTTAAGGTATAGTTCTGGCATTCGGCTGGAGGAACTGAGAAAAGCCATGGAAATAAATCATAATGGCCGTTATGAGAGGGGTTAAAATCCGCACAGCATTCTCCGTTACTTATGCCAATCAGCGATCGTAGACAACTAGAGATATTCAATCGCGCAACGCTGTTAAATTAATAAATAGTATACGCGTTGTGAGAATCTTGGCGCTCTGATCATTCAATGATTTTGGTACGTGACACTCGAGGGTATAAGTACCATAAATATTTTATTATAATCTGTCCAATCATATTGGTGTCTTTGTATTGATATTACGCTACTGAATGATAATATGTGCCCCAAATTGAATTTTCTGATTGGGTTGTATACTTGTGACGTAACGAATAATATCAGCTGATTTCACTACCTCCAACATTTTGGGGCTCTTTTTAACATTTCGTTGTGGTCATCTGCCCCTCCATCTATGATGCAGGACACCATCTGAATGAGATCATGTAAATATAAATTGACTTCAGATTTGAAATCAGGTACACTCAAACGTTTTGAATCTGGTGATGCGTAGAACCTTTCTCTGTGAAATTTTTATACCGTTGTACTTTTCTGAAATTAAATATTTCTCACTCAAATTTTCTCTTTGCAATACTTCTAATACTCACAACAACGTTTCAGATTACAGCTACAACCTTTGTCTTTAGTATTTTTGGATTATACGTACTCGAGTACTCGTTGGGTTACGAAAGGGCAGTTAGCGGCCAAAATGTAAAGAATGATGAATCGTTTTGGAAACGTTGTAAGCTTATACCATTTCTCCTAATAAACTTAATGTTGTTATTGTAGGTTTTAGTCTAGTGAAGTTCTAATTCAGCTAAAATCCTTTTTCTGATTCATTGCCCAAATTATTTACAATAATACAAAGTTTGTAAAGATAGAACAATCGATAGAGTGCTCAGCTTATAATCTGGATGAGCCGGGTTCGATTCTCGCTGCCAAATATGCTGACTAAAGTTTTCCTTGGTCACGCCAGACAAATGCTGGAATGGTACTTTAAATAAGATCTGGGCTGGTTATTTCCAAATGATTCCTTTTGTTTTTGTTGTTAAATTTATCTAGTGTAAAATGGTTAAAATTTTGCTGTATCTGGAAATTGTATAAATAAATAAAAAAAAAGATAAAATAATTCAACTGACACCTTCACTTCTGAACCTTAACATGTGTATGGCAGTCTAAACTACGAGGGAAAAGGAACGCTTGCTATGAGAAACAGAGAATGAAAAATCCCTCTCTCTCTGCATCTTTCTTTATTTCTTTCTCCTCCTCGATTGCAAAAGAGAAAGAGAAGAAGAAGGAAGAGACGATAGAACCCTTTCTCCCCATTCTTCCTTTTCATTTTGCGTATCGCCTAACCCGGGTACCTAGCTGGGGACACCCTTCTATTTTCTCTTCTTTTTTCGTTTCCCATCATTGTTCCATTTTCTCCTTTTCTCTTTTCTTTTATCTCTCTCTCTCCCTAAGAGAGAAGTAAGAAAGAGAAAGAATGGAGAAACAAATGGACGTAGCGTATAATAAGGAAGAAAAGGATCTACTTTTCTCTTTCTCTCTTTATTTCTTTCTTTCTTCTGCAGAGAGTGACCCAAAAGAAAGAATGAAAAGGAAGAAAATTGAAGGACACGAAGATAGAGAGATAAAGAGCAAGATTTGTCCTTTTTCGTCTTCCTCTTCTCTCTCTCTCTCTCTCTCTCTCTCTCTCTCTCTCTCTGTATTCCCCTTTGTCCCTTTCACTTACAAACTTTTCCTTTTTGTCTATTGATATTTTACTGTGCGCCGAAGGCTTATGCAACACTTCAATTTACACGGTTATGTTGGTTGCAGAAATTCAGGCGTTTATAAAAAAATTACAGATCCTTGCTAAGATTTGCCATCTACTCACATAGTTACTGGAGCTCCTAAGAGATGATCTCATTCTCACAAGTAGCAACATCAGAGTGATGATCTACTTCCAGTGAGGGTGAGGGTAAAGCCCAATTTCAACGTGAGAGTGAGGATGAGAGACGAAGAGGGTGAAGCAAAGCCATGATAATGACGTGGGTTTGCTGAAAACTAACTCATATCGCTAATCATAGTCACTATTAGTTCTCCAAAACCAGCATAGCCGTCTGCAATAACGACCATGTTATGTTTCTCATTTAGTCTCTAGCATATTTTTTTCTTCCACACTAATGTAACTTGGTTCAAAATTGTCTCCTTGTTTTTTCCTCATTTTCGTTGTAAAATTAGTTGCACATTGTATATCTATACCTCAGAGGTAAACTATACTCATGTCACTTTTCCCAAAACTCGAGATAATTTCATAGATTTGTTGGTTTGAGCATACTCTTCGACATTTTATGCAACATTATGTTGTGTTATCAATTGCCAATTATTTTACAAAACAAACAATGACATGGTTGTGTATACCTCCTGGAAGAGCATGCTGAAATTTACAATTCCCATAAAAAAAAATGCCACTGTGAATGCTGTGGATCTAGACCACACAATTAACATCTTCTGATCCTATAATCGTGTCTGGTAAAGAAATCCCTCTCTCTCCTTTCCTCCTCCGTCTCTCCCACGTAACGAAAATCAGAAAACAACATAAGCACAGATTTTTTCAGAAGAATAAAAGCGAGATGAAAGAGTATACATAAAATGATGCAGGTAGTAATTTAAACACACACAAAAAAAATTGAAACCGATGGGTGTCTGTTAAACAGAGACAGCGAAATCAGAGAGAGAGAGAGAGAGAGAGAGAGAGAGAGAGAGAACAGATAAAAATGGAATGTAAATATTAAAGAACCTAACATTATAAAGTCCAGTTCCCAAAAATCCAACAGCAAGATAGAAGTGATTTTCGGGTTCTATATTTTGTTAGAGCAATTCGAATATGTAGACTGGTAGTTTAAAAATTCATTAAGTCACTTTCAAAATGGCGGCCAAAGTTGGTGGTCAGATTAAATATTCATATTTCCAGTGGAACTGAAGAGTTCTGAAACACATCTAGGATGATGTCAAAATGTTAACACACACACTTTGTGTGCGCGTCTTTCGGTGGGGTTCATTGAACGTACTGATTCGGAATACATTGTAACAAACCCAGTATAAGTACCGTAGGCCATACCTTCCATTCCACACCACTAACGTAAATCAAAAATAAGGAGAAAATGATGATTTTTGTACTAAATTTCTAACAGAAAGAGCCAAATTACGAGTCCAAACTGTATCAAAGTCAAAAGTTACAAATGTTCGAAATCAAAATTTTCATGTTTTCATGGGTAGGCATAGCAAGCCTTACATGTTCCACATTTCATAAAGCACATTCATTAGTATGTTGATAAATTATAGAGTGGAAACAAGTTTATGCAAAAATAATATTAAAAAAAATCCCCTCGAAATAACTAAAAAAGAAGGCCAGTTTCTACTAATTATTAAAACTTTATCTATTCCGAACATGTCAATATGGATTCCACGTATTGTAAATAAAACGTTCGAATAATAACAACATAAAAGAAATAGTGTTTATAACAATTCGCACAGATAGAATGAACACGCCAGAGCTAAAACGGGTGAACGGATCAGGCGGGTGATTCGGGTTAGGTTTAGGATCGCGTCACCGGGTCTAGGATTCGGTCCCGGTCTGAGCCGGTGACCTGATTTATACTCGGTAGGCCGGAGCTCAAGGAGAAATTTTGATTTTTTTTGCATTTGAACAGTGTATCAGGGGTGATCAGGACCGGAGAGTTACCCCTAGAACATGAAAAATACGACGTCTAAATTCCCAATAAATTATATATTCCAGACCGGGTCAATCGGGTTATTTGCGGCAAGTTTTGGACCGGTTCACTGAGTCGCCAGGCTACTCATGTTTGGGTCAAATCGGGTCACCAGGTCATCAAAAATGACCCGGTTTCATTTCTGAAACGCGCACGCAGAGAGAGAGAAAGAGAGAGACTGTGGTAAGAGGGAGAATCAATAAGTAAGAGAAAATGATAAAGATGAATAGAAGAAGAGAAAGATACGAAGTCATGATAAGAAAACGTCAAAGAAAGGGAGAGAGAAAGACCAATGAAAGACATGAAAACTACCTTACCACTATGCTAAAGAACACACACACACACACACTGTTTATTCTCCGATTATTCCCAGTGATAGCTCGTAGTTCTCCAACCGGAGGTGAATCTCTGTTTACTGACTTCATTTTGTACCAAAAATCCACTTTCTGGTTGGGAATAGAACCCAAATCTTTGTATTGAAAGTCTGACTTGATAGCGATTACTCCACAGGTCACGCTGCCCAAAAGCTGCTTAACAAATGGTATACGAGTGTTTCTTTCTAAGAATAATAACATGAAGATTGAATACTTCAAGTCAATGGTTTGTTATTAATTGTTCTGTTAACTCCCATAGATTTTATTTTGCCTGATCGAATCAACATTAAAAAATTGCCTTCTTCTCTAGCGTGAAACTCGCAATTTGAGGAATTTTTCCCACTGTAGAAGACTCGGTAAGTTTGCTTCCACTTTCTTTATGAGTCGACATTTCGTAAGAGAAGTCACTGTTCGATTGTTCACGATCACTCTGTAAGAAAACTTTGACTTTAACAGGGTTTGAGCCTATGTTGGCTAGCTTTGTACTGGTAAGTCTACCACGTTACTACTGCACCAACCTTCCAGCTATAAATATAATGAAAATACTACTAAGTTCAGGTTTAGAATGATTTTTGGAAACAAATGGCTTTCTTCCTGTAAGTTGTTTACACCAAAATGCACATGCAAATTTGATGATCCGACGACTTGTAGACTAAAATTATTAGTGCCTCCTAATATCGAAATAACAAAATATTCATGAAATACGAAAGAAACGATAACATTTTATGCACTAATTTTGCCGTGCACGGTCAAAAGGAACTCTTATAAGAATAAGTATTATCTGAATTTCATGTATTCTCTGTATGATTGTATGATATGATACGATATAAGCGAACAATAATGAACAATGACAGGATTTCAAAGCACTCTTTAGGTGGTTTCACGTAGAGGCGAGGGAAGGGAGGGGTACCGAATTTTGGTCATTGCCACTTGAGTTACTGGAAAGAGGGAAGATAGAACACTGAGAGGAATGGGAAAGCAGTACACTGGCATGTACCGTTTTCGGCGTTGTCACATTTACGAAATCAAAGCCGGGCATATCTTAGTTGAAAATATGGAGAGAGAGAGAACTAAGAACTGCGAAGCCAAAATACATGAAATTAGATAATTAAAGAATCAGTACTTACCCACCAGCATGAATAGATTCACAAAATAGATGTATTCATCGTTAGGAAAATTCTATGATATAATTAATAGATTTGCCATGTACAACAAACGATTTTGTTGCAAAATGATGACGCATAAATGCTTTGAATATACAACTAAGTCACTGAGGAAAACTATAGAACTGAATAATTCCAACAACACACACACTTTGGCATCAGTGATACTTGGATCACTAGACTTCTTGAAAGTACCGACAATGCATTCTTTAAAGATGCAACACACAGGTAAAACACACAATATATACAACATAGAAGCACATACGACCCAATATACACTACGTCTTTTCATTACGTTCAGCGTACATAAGGTATTACATATAAATATCCTTAAGGGGAGCTGAAAACACACACACAGTCAAAGTTTCACACACACAATCCCCATTATGAGATGCAATCTAGTTCTTCAATCGTGGTAACTACAGATTTCTTGCCGTTGGCTTGCAGGAAAAATGTTTTCCCATCATGAGATCACGCCCGCGTTTTTCCAAAGCGTTGTTTGGTAGTCTGTAGAACTTTTTGTCTATTTGGGGTAACTAATTCTGTTACCAGGAAGGTGGTATTCTTCAGGAGTCTTTTAGCCTTCCAAATTTCATTTCTTGTCACGTAGCTTACACATTTAAGGATTATGGCTCTTTTCCCAGTTTTCACGGATCTGCAACAGACCCTCTAGGAGCCCCAATTCTATGAGTTTTATCAATGTATGACTGGTTAATATAATTTAGTTTGAGCTTGTTATGAAGAAATTGAAGAACAATGTCCTCAATCACCTCATTGGGTGTTTCAACGATGCCATGTACAAGTATTGAGTTTCTCCTAGAGTACTGTGCAAGTTCGTTGATTTCTCTGGACATGGTCCCAACTTTTTTCTTCAGGTTGTCTAACTCTTAGTTTTACAATCGACGGCTAAGCTTCTGGTCAGGGCTAATTTCAGGCCAAGTCATATTTTGGCCAATCAGCGTACGCAAAATATGGCTTGACCTCAACTTATCCCTGACCAGAAGAGTAGCCGTCGATTGTAAAACTGGAGCTAAGTCACTTAACAGAAGACAGCGAGTCCATAGCTGATTCTCTGAATTCTGTGAATTCGTTTCTCAGTTTCTGACGTGTATCCGATAGACTTACACTAGCCTCTGTTATTCTGCTCGTTTATGAGAGTATAACGGATACTTACATATTGCAGTTTTATTCAGTGTTATTTTAATTGTAAAAATAAAATACGGTAAGTAATCGTCATCCATTAATCTTTCATATATTTCTGACTAAGAACGTTATAAAATAAAGAATATGGTTAGAGCTATTTCTGCTGTTCTATAATTTCAGAGATTTTATGAAGAGTTTATTTTATATAGTTATGAGTTCTTTGACATACTCTTCTTTAATTCACAATATTTCATCGTGGCCTTAAATCCTGCATCGTTAATTTAACTCATTTCCCCCACGTCATACAATGATTAAATATTGCAGAGCTACTTAAGTACGATGACAATACAATATTCTATTATTACTTTCATATATTTCTATATATTATAAAAGCATGTTTTAATATTTTTAATGTGAACATCTTTATCCTAAATTAAATACAAGTCGCCAACAATGTTGCGTTTAACTGGTTCAGAACACTCTAGGATTTGGGTGACAAAACATCTTATAAATCAAGGGTAAGGAAAAAGTAACGGAACAACGAAATAACTTTTAGCAAGAAAAAAAAACTTTTTAAAAATATACTTTTCTTTACTTACTTACTTACTCTATGACTAATATAACTTGCAAGTTCATCGCCGCAGTAACAAAGTTCGCCATATCCTGAGTAAGATCAAGTCAGTTTTCATCACAAACACCTATTTCTCGAAGATCTCTTCTAATATTGTCGTGCCAACATGGTCTCGGTTTTTTCTAACGCTCCCTTTTCCTCCGTTGTACCAACCACTATGGAATATATTCTTCGTTTCTCCCCCATCCGATTTACATGGCCTGCCGTAGCGATTTCATTATTCCTACAACATTGGTGAGTCGTGAAGTCCGTGGAGTTCTTTATTATGCAGTCCCTCCACATCCCAGTCATCTCGTCCCGTTTCGGCCCGTATATCTTTTTCAAACCCTTATTTTCAAACACTCTCAATTTATGTTCATCGGTTATGGTCGTACTCCAACTTTCGCAACCGCTACGTACTACCGGCAGAATAACCGTTCTGTATATTTTCAATTTCAACTTTCTTTATATTAATCGCGAGGTTAAGAATATCTGGACTGAGTAGAAACATGCATTGCCCGATGCTAAGCGACTTTTTATTTCTTCCCTTACCTCGTTCTTGCTGTTTACATATGCTCCCAACGTATTTATATTTGTATACATTCTCTATGTTCTCATTCTTAATTGTTATGTATCTATTTCCTTCCTTCTCAATGTTTGGGCTTGTTATCATGTATTTTTTTTTCTCTATATTTACCTGTAGACCAATCTCTCATCGCACGCTTCTACTAAGATATTTTTGTTACTTTGTAGTGCATCTATATCGTCCCCTATTAAATCTACATTCCCTTTATTTCACATATTTTTCTCTTACATATTATATTTATTCATTTTACGAATATTTTTTTTTGTTTTATCCTTTTCCTTGGCATCTGATTGCAAAATTCTTATCTACTACAAACATTTTAAAATTGTAAAAATATTTTGAATATGATGAACCAATACTATGACTTATATTTGGTATCAATTTCTCTGTTTCCATTTTCCTTGACACGCTTTGCAATCGCTTAGTCTTCGAGCTGACGTGGTTGCGAGAAGCTATGACCACGAATCCAAAAGAGATTCTCTTTAGGCTAATATGACTCTTCAAAGATTTCAGTCTATTTGCCAGCTGAACAAGATCCACAAACTTCTATCAAAGTTCAAACTCTCCATCAGTGAACAAAATAAAATTTCACTGAGTTTTCAACTTCATAGGTTAAACTAATACCAAAAATTACAATATTAATAGTTTTAAGAATGACCCTTTTTGATAACAAAACGTTATTTAATTTTTATTGTAATTTCAGATTTTATGATTTTCCAGAATCAATAGAACGAATATCTATTCTCTCTTGATAAAAGTATTGAAAATATCTATCATCGCTTTTTGGAAAAGGTGGTATCTTGAGCCCCCATTTCCTTTTCCTAGTGGAGCACACAAAAATAGCATTTGTAACTTAAAACTTTCGCAAAATCTACATATGTTTTTGTTACTATATTTTGCACTGTATGTTTAAGATAATTAGAACATGATTATAATAAAAATTAGTTAATCAGAAGTTAACACTTTGTAAAAACAAATGATGGGTGTGGGTAATATGAGCCCTCTAGAAAAATTCGGTACCTACAGCATCTTAGGGTCTGAAATTCAATTAAAAATGAACCTTTACTCTTCAGATAAAGACTCATGAGAAAATAAACACACTGCGTTGCCATTATTTGGTTTTTCAACCCCGATAGGAGGTTCTAAACCAGATTCTTCAGAATCAAATTGGGTCACTTACGTCATCAGCTGTTTTCTTCACAGAAAGCACAAGTTTTCACTTACACGACAATTTAGGATTCTTTCTAGAGATTTCAGTCAGGCTTTAACCCCTGTTTGCCATAGCCGTAATTTAAGAAGGGGACTCACATTACCAGCAAGCGTAGGGGCTCATATTTTAACCAATAGCCATATTAAAAATCAACCTAAATATTTTACAGCCTTTTTTTTTGAACGGGCAAACGAAAATATTCTTTACACCTTTATCTAGACCAAGCTCTAATCGTTACGCTTACATATATAAAACTATATTGTGTAACAATACGCAGAAACATACCTTAGAAAGTTTTCACAATGACTAAAATATAAAAATTCATGTAGTTGACTGCTATAATCACTGACTGATATCAGCCCGCTTTAATATGAAAATTAGTAATTAACGCAGTAGTACAAGCTATTGCTGCTACAGGAAGACAAATAGTTTTTTTTTTTTTTAGAAATTACAGGGGTTCGATTTACCCGCAGGGGCTCAAGATACCACTTTGAGTAATTATATCCAAAATTAAACTAAAAAAATATAATTTTAATATCATGTTCATAGGATTGGATTAAAACATTACACTGTCTCCAATATTAATAAAAGACATAGGATACCTTGTTATTCCGAATTTCGGACTTAAACATCTCAGATGGGTCTTTTCGAAAAACATCTAAAGTTTGGTGTCGAAGAAGTTTTCTATGCGCTCAACTCAGCAAAAATTGTAACTTTTATTTCGAATTGCAATCGGATTTTCTCCTCCATCATACTATGCAAATGCAAAATGTCGTCTCTTCATAAATACCACAATTTTTTATGAAGCAGTTGAATATAAAGCTGAAATTTTTAGGCAATATTTAGTCCTATCAACAGAGTTTCTGTATACAAAAATATAATTGCGTTGAATTACACCCCAGCATCATATTATGTATTCTGTTTCATTTTGCTTTTATCCTTTTATTTCATCTCTTGTTTACTGATGTTTGTTACGTGGGAAAGAGAGAGAGAGAGAGGAAAGGAGAGGGAGGGGTTTCTTTACTAGATACGATTATAATAGGATCAGAAGGTGTCAGTTGGGTGGCCTAGTTGCACGGCGTTCGGAGTCGTAAATTGTTTAATGCAAAAAAAAAGTACAAAACTTTGTACTGAGGTCGAGTGAGGTAAGATAGTAACATAGCGCAGTTTACTTCCAAGGTACAGATATAAAATATGAGACGTTAGTAGATTTCTTACAGTTTTACCTATCTTTTAAATACACCTGAAACTCGTTAAAAGAGAGTTACCAAAAGACACATTTGTGACGTGTGTGTTTGTGGTACAATTGTGAGTTTAATAAATGGTCCTTATACTATTCTTTAGATCAAAATTGTCCTTCTGAAAAAAAAAATATATTTCTGCATTCATGAGTTTTGACATCGAGGTTGGTGTGGAAATTAATCTTTCACTGTGACCAGCATTCCCTCACTCGAGATTTTTTGTTTTCTCTCACAGACCACACCGACTAGTTGAACCAGATCTGACAATGACAAACATTTCTGACACTTCTTTGTTGCATGGTAATCTTTTCCCGCGCGTGTCGTAATTTATGACTTCTGAGAGATTCAGAAAACATAAAAGAAACAGAGAAAAATCCAATTGGAAGACCAAAACAGAAAAAAAAATGAAAACTTTTGTTTTTGTATGTGTGTGAGAGAGTCTCGAGAGAAATTTCTGAAACTTCACGGGATACTCAAACAGATTGTAACAGATTAGCTGCAAGCATCATCCCACCAACCCTTTGTGTCTCTTCCACGAAAGTGGACTTTCAGACAAATACACTGACTGTTGCCATGGCTGCGTCACGAAAAGGAGCAATGGAGGATTCATATTATTGTGGCTAACCTTCTCTATCCTTCACCCTGTTGATCCTCTTCTCTAGGCTACGATAGCCTATGATGGGATGAATAAGTTGTTTGTCTTTGAAATGGAGGATACATTCCTATCATCTGTCATAACTCTATTGTTTGCACAAATCACAAGACAGTCAAGACAAGCGCTAGTGAAATATTTCGACTAATGTGTTTACAGAGAGGATAGTCTTGCTGACTAGACCAAACTCAATAAATCTGTGAAATAGAGGTTAATACAAAAATATATTTACTTATTATGGAAAGACATTTTGTAAAATTACTGAGCCTTACTTATATTTTCGTTAGGACAAAACGTTTATTTTTTAAATGCTGGCTGAGTAGAATTTTATGATTTTTTTGTAATAATCATCCATGGAGAAACCCGTCCCGGTAGCAGGTGATAAATCTTTCCCGTTTGTCCCGCTGTAATTAAGACCTTTTTATGACCACCCTAAAAGCTAACAAGTAAACATTAGAATGGGGCAGAGAAGAATTTTTTTTTTCTTCCATAAGAATGTCAAATGTGCGCATGCAAATTTTGGCCACTCGAGAGAAATTACGTTGGAAGATATCTATGGTATAAAGTTCAAAAACTGAACTGCCTGTGGAAAGTGATTAAAAAGTGTTAAAATACCTTTACGTTCTTAAATTGCTGAAACAAATGGAAGCCAGATACGCAGCAATCGGTACTTGGTGGAAGGCGCTTCCTGTTGGATGGTGTATTGTTCATGTCCGCCATATTGAATTTCGATTGATATTCTTAACTTGGAAGCGGGGTCTTGTAATATGTCATTCTGGACATACGAGAAATATGTTTGTGAAATGAGTTTTGCCGTAAATATATTATTGTGAAAGATAAGGGTATATGTCACTTCAATACGAATAATAATGCAATAGCCTGAAAACACCAATTTCGTTTTGAAATAACAAAAGAAATGAAACCCAAATGCATCCAAGTTGTTTCGGGGTAGAGTGTCCTATCGATATGTATTTGTCTGCATTTTGCCTTAATTTCTTCCGTTATTTCACAACGAAAGAGGTGTTTTCAGGCTATTGCATCATTACCCGTATAAAAGTGGCATATACTCCTATCTTTCACAATAATACATGTACGACAAAACTGACTTCACAAACGTATTTCTCGTAAAATTCTAACCCAGAATGACATATTACACGATCCTTTTCGTATTTATGAAAATCAAACGAAATTCAAAATGGAGAACTTCAAGATGTTTGCTTGTACGCTTATTGTGACTAATTGTCTTACTTTAAAGGGAATTATGATCTTATCTGTTACGCCGCACAATGCGGCCGATTCCAGAAAAGCGGGTCAAAAGTCAAAAGTCAAAAACACAAGTGAATTATCTCAAAATCTGTACTCGGTTTTTTTGCGGGGGCGGGGGGGAGTCGCTGATTACGAATCGAAGTCAAGAGTTGCAAAATGTAACTCCTTTCATCCTCGATTGTCAACCACTATTCGTGAAACAGCCTGTATATCATGTTACAATCAAGATGAATATCATGTCTATGGTTTTTGGGTCACTGATTACGAATTTGAAGTCAGAGTTCCAAAATTTAACCCCCTTAACAACATTTTAGCGTATACTTAAATGATAATTGTTTTTAATGAAATATGATTTTTGTTTAAATAAATGATTCCTGATTGGATTTTGGGAGACCATTTTGAATCCAAGATGGCGACTTTTATTGTAATATTTACTTAAACTACTCGTGATGATGCACCTTTACGACAAATTTCGTTTCTCTAGCTGAAACGGTGTGGAAAATGGATTTTTGGGTCCGCCATTGTGGATCTAAGATGGCGTCTTTCAAAACATTTTGTAATATTTTCTTAACCTTCTGGTGATCATGTACGTTCATATCTAATTTGGCGTTTCTAGCTCCAGTGATTTATGCTCTTCACTTTATACAACAATAGGTTCGGCGATCATTTTGGATCCAAGACGGTGACGTTTTCAACATGTTGTAACATTTCCTAAACTACTCGTGATAATACATCTTTGTGCCAAATTTCGTAGCTCTTGCTCAGACGGTATGAAAAATAGATTTTAGGGTCCGCCATTTTGAAACGATTTTGAAACAGGGGCAACTTGGGGCAGAATTTCTTTGTTTTATGTTGAAGAAAATACATTTGACTATAACTTAGAATAAGTCTGACAGCGGAGCAACACGGAGCAATATAACTTTTTCATAATAGCATATCGTATTGTAATTCTCTAAATTAATAAAAATCAATAACAATTATAGTTTTGCTAATAATTTATATTTGATAAATTATTTTATCGTATCTTTTTTTATATTCTACGTACTTTCAGACGTTGATTCCACTTTATTTGATTATGATCTGCTTCAATCTAAAGTTTTTATACAACTTTCAATACGTGCGTCGTTTATTGCCTCAGTAACACAATCGATGCCAATCGAACAAAGGTACCTTTGCGACTCCTATTCTGGGACAGGTAAAAGGAAATAAACTCTTTCATAAGTAATTTCTGATCATTACAGATGTACTGTAACCAATCCAACATGAGAAAATCCCTAACTTTTTTTTGTTGGACTTTCGGCCAGCTTTTTTGGAATCGACCGCACTGTACACCGGCGGTTTGCTATGACGGAGTTCTTTTCACTTCACGTGTAGTGTAGAATTATAGTTGACAGATTTATGATCTTCAAAATATGGTGCATTAGGAAGCAAGAAAAATGTAAATGTTCGAGAAATTACGAGAAATGAATTGCCCTTTTATTGCTTCGAATACAATCCATACAAGAAGTCAATTCTGAAGTATTACGATTACAGAAGTAGATTATAACTTATGATTTGAGGTTGAATATTTGTTATTTCCTATCATCCACACTGTAGTCGCTAGTATCGGGTCCTCTATAGGTATTCGCTAGAACTTCTTAGTTTTCATACTTAATATTTGTTCGGTGGTGCAGTCTTGCGAATTACATCATCGCGCAATTGGAATGTTGTTCACTGTTCTCGTGTATACACTTCCCTGTCCTAGGTGTACCGCGCGTCAGATAAAGTTCAATAGCGGCGACGGGATGAAGAAGAAAAGGGGATGTTTTATGGCGGTACAACACCACAAAGAGATAACAGGGAATAACAAAATCTTAATTTACTTCAGTTTATTTATAAACGTTTCAGTAGAAAAGGACCTTTATCATCCCAGTGACCTCCTTGCTTTTCCGCTAGCACCGCTACCGTGCTATGGAAGTTGTTTTTCCATGCATGGTAATATATGGGTATTATATATTATACTTGAGATCAGTGATAACTGGCGTTGTAGTTAACAGACTGAACGTATTACTCCTCCAACACATTACCTGACTCAAGAAACCTTAATAAGCTACCAAGCATGGAAAAGTAAGTAAAAGTACGCTTAAATTTGTATATTCCTTAACGTCTTTACGATTATTTAAAACTTGGTCCTCCACTTTTCACGTAACGAATTTTCTATCAAATAATTTTGTGTTGTTAAAACTTTTAGACTCAGTTTTCTATTGATTCACTTGCAGGCAGTGCTGACGTGAATACTTAGGGTCAGTTCTACAATCGAACGCTAAACTTCAAGTCAGCGCTAAGTTGAGGCCAAGTCTGATTTTGGCCAATGAGAGTAAGCAAAATCAGACTTGGTCTCAACTTATCGCTGACTAGATGTTTGGCGATCGATTGTAGAACTGACCCTTAGAGATCGCTGATAATCCCAAGTAATATCGCGTTTTTTCTGTTCATTGCTGTATATCCTTCTTGATTACCCTGTGTATAGATCTTCAAGTCGTCTCCAAATATTTATATTATGGAACTTACAATGTGGTACTGGTTTGCAACTCTTTTAAAACCATGATATGCGGTAGGTTTGGGGCGGGATATCAATAACAAGGTATCCTATGCCTCTTGTTAATATTGGAGACAATGTAATTGTTTTGATCTAATCCTATAAACATGATATTAAAAATATTATTTTTCAGTTCAATTTTGGATATAACTACTCAGATTATATAGAGGAAAAAGTGGTGTCTTGAGCCCCTGCGGGTAAATCAGGACCCCGTTGTTTCTCAAAAACTATATCTTTCTGTAGCTGGTACTACTGCGTTAGATACTGGTTTTCTTGTTATGGTGAGTTGGCGTCAGTCAGTGATTATAGCAGTCAGTTTTTAACTTTTATGTTTTAGTCGTTGAGAAAACTTTCTAAGGTATGTTTCTGCGTATTGTTACACAATATAGTTTTATATGTGTAAGCGTTACGATTAGGGTTTTGTCTAAATAAAGGTGTAAAGGATATTTTCGTTTGCCCGTTTAAAAAATTGGCCACATGGTGTTTAGGTAATATACTGATGATTTTTAATATGGCTAGAGTTGAAATATGAGCCCCCATGCTTGCTGGCTATCTGAGCCCCCTTCTTAATAGGAGTCTATCTCAAACAGGGGGTAAAACCTGACAGAAATCTCTAAAAGGAAACCTAAACTGCCGTGTAAGCGAAAACTTGTGCTTTCTGTGAATAAATCCGTTGAAGTGACCCAATTTGATTCTGCAGAATCTGCTTTAAAACCTTCTATCGGGATTGGAAAAAGTTATGAAGGCGACGCAGTGTGTTTATTTTGTGATGGGACTTTTTCTGAAGAGTTAAGGTTGATTTTTAATTGAATTTCAGACCCTAAGATGCCGTAGAGGGCTCATATTACCCACACCCATCATTTTTTTTACAAAGTGTTAACTTTTGATAAACTAATTTCTACTATAATAAATGTTCTAATTATCTTAAAAATACAGTGCAATATAGTAAAGAACATATGTATGTTTTGCCAAAGCTTTACGTTGTAAACGGTATTAAGTTGTGAGTTACACTAGAAAAAAGAATGGAGGCTCAAAATACCACCCTTTTCTATGTGATGATAGACATTTTCGATATTTTTATCGATCTATAGAGAACAGATATAATTTCTATTGATTCTCGAAAAATAACAAAAACTGAAATTAGCAAAATAATAATAATAATAATAATAATAAACATTTTGTTATTAAAAATTGTTATTCTTAGAACTATTAATATTGTAATTTCTGGTGTTATTTCTATAACGTTGTGTTATTAGTAATACGTATGAAGTTGAAAACTCAGTGAAAATTAATTTGTTCACTGATGGAGAGTTTGAACTTTGATAGAAGTTCGCGGATCTTGTTCAGCTGGGAGATAGACTGAAAACTTTGGAGAGTCATATTAGCCTTAGAGAATCTGTTTTGGATTCGTGGTCGTAGCTACCCGCAGCGGTGTCAGCTCGAAGACTAAGTTATTACAAAGGTTGCCAAGGAAAATGGAAACAGAGATTGATACCAGATATAAGTCATAGTCCATTATACACAAAATATTTTACAATTTTAAAGTAATGTTTCCCATTTGCAGCAGGGGAGAATGTTGCATTTAGGTGCTGAGCAAAAGGATAAAACTAAAAATATTCGTAAAGTGAATAAATATAATGTGTAAAAGAGAAATATCTGAAATAAAGTACCAATGATAGCAATGTAAAGAAGAAATGAATTGACCATACAAGAACACACATAAGGAACTATCTAATAGAAAGCTAAATATATGGAACTATATATTGTATGAAATAATATGTGTCAAGGCATTTAAATAGAAAATAAACATTTGACATATTCGTGCACAGAATCATTAAGGAAAATCTAAAGCAACGATCTCCAACAAAAGATGGCAGAACTACCTCCGTATATGTCTAATGTATTTTCATTGTTACACAAAATTTCCTTGCTGCTCCTACAAATTCAAGCCGAGAGAGTTCAAACTTTCAGGGAAGAAAGTTCATAACCAATTCAAGAGCATGATCGATGCCGATTTTTAACTTTCTTTTTTGTTCATTGTTGAAAGAGCTTCATTGTTATAGGTTCCGATATTTATAACAACAATGAAATTATTTTAACAATGAAGGAAAACAAAAATAAAACAATCGGCATCGATCATGCTCTTGAATTGGTTATGAACTTTCTTCCCTGAAAGTTTGGACTCTCTAGACTTGAATTTATATTAGCAGCAAGGAAATTTTGTGCAACGATAAGGATACATTAGATATATACGGAGATAGTGTAGTGCTGCCATCTTTTCTTGGAGATCGTTGCTTAAGGCATTTATTTATACTTGAAGAATCTGCAACCAGAGAAACCCGTACGAATCTGTCACTTTTATCCCATTATAAATTGGCACCCAGCTTTAGAGGCCCGAGTTAACTAAAAGAAATGTGGGTGCTAATGCAAACGTTAGTACCCAGTGACGACTATTGCAGGATGTCTGCAGGTCATGAAAACCGTAACAAAAAGTAATTTAATTGAGTCATTGATGATGAAAGTAAAAAAACAAAGTCATGCAATTCAGTTACAGGTCATGAATTCAATCAGGTAAATCTTGTAATTTTCAACTATATTTAATAGTACATTTGCCATTTTCCCAAATGTACAGAAAAAACATTCTCATACATTTAAAGCAAGCTTGGCATTGTGAACTTTTAATGTTACAGGAAGATATGTTAGAAAATATAATCACCCAGAAGACTCATATCTTGTGAGTTCGGGTGTGGCAATCCAGTGGGCCAACAATTCTTCATCTTTTTTATGTTAGCAGAAGTCATAAAAAGGTCATGAACTTTGGCTTCTGTGAACTTTGTAAACACCTTGTATTGGTACCAGTATGACCTATGTACTGGCTAGTACGAGTGGAAAAGAATGTTAAAAAGGAAAGCCCTTATGCGCGAATATCACTCTACAGTTTCCGACATACCATTATTTATATGCTAGTGTTTGCGAAGGTAGCGTTGCAGTCCACGAGAGCACAAAGAGATAAAGTGTGCGTTCGTGGTATATAAAAAGTACCACGAGCGCACAACATCCAATGCTGCGTTGCCACATTTAGGATCGTTGGCCGTAGGCTGGGAGCGCACAAATAGGAGGCGTGCATTACAGACGTTTAGAGGACGTTTATTATAATAAAACTTTTATCAATATAATGAATATTATTATGTCTTTGTTTGTATCAAGAAATATTACAGATGTTTAGTACTTATTGCCTTTCTTTGTAACTCAATTGTTAACGCTGAACCAATTTTCCATAATTTTAAGGAATCGTAGGATACATTGAATATGTTTCTCCGATGAATTGAAGCTATCCATGTGTCCCTGAATGAATACATTTCTTCGGAGATAATCCTTCTCGCATTGAAATAATCTCCTTGGATGGAAATTATTTTTGTTTTACTTTCTGCTTTAATTTGCTTAAGTACTCGTAAAACGAGGAAAATACTGGGATGTAGCAAATAACACTGCCTATTATAGTCCCAGGGAAACGCTTCTATCCCATTGTTGGTGTGCCTGTCGGTAGGTAGAACTACAGCCCACATTGCGGGAAGAAACGTGTAAAATATTTTGAAAATGAATAAAATTAAGCAAAAAGAAAAAAGAAAAGTCATAATTATATAAAAACTCATATATTATAAAACAGGTGATGTAGCTCTAACCATATTGTTTATTTTATAACTTCCTTAGTCAGGAATATATGAAAGAGTAACAGATGATGATCACTTTCCGCATTTTTTACAATTAGAATAATACTGAATTACACTGTAATATGTAAGTTTATGTTATACGTTATAGCATAGGTAGTCGTATATAACTTCTACTAATTAACTACTGTTTATTACCTTTTTCTGTAAGCACTGTATTTTTAAGGGAAATAAAAGATAAATCGTTACCCTATTAATATATACGATTGTTATTTTAAAACAACAAGAATAAACAAACTTCCTTGCTGTCTCCTCTATATAGTTTTCCGGTACGTATTCGGAGAACATTTCCCCTTCCGGAGGGGGGATGCCACAGACATCAGCGCAAGAAATGCATCCTGGACCTCAGAAGGTTTGAAGAACGGAAGCCCGAAAAAAAAGGACCACACATGACTATTTCCAAAAAAAGTTATTGAATTTTTTTGCAATACACATAACAGGGAATATGCTATCGGATTTTCCGAACACAAACAAAGCTAAATTATCTAAGAAAACCCTGTAACAGAAGATACATTATTTAACACTCTAAAAGTTCTGTTACAGAAATCAGTCCACTAATGGAAAAAACGATTTGACATAACGTGGCAACATCGTGATGGATGTTGTGCGCTTGTGCTACATTTTGTTTACCACGAGCGCACACAGCCTCTTGTTTGTGCGCTCCCGGCCTACGCCCGAGGCTACAATATTTTGTAATTCACAGATGGGATTCGGTTAGTTTATAGTAACCATAGCAACGGGAGTTGTCCCGAAGCTTAGTATGTGGGTCCGAGAAACGAGTGAATGATGGCACATGGAAGAATGAGCGCAGTGATGGATTTAAACATTGCTCGTATTGCTTTACTCTATGTGAGTGGTAAATTACAAGAATTAATATAGTATAGGTAATTAAAATGATACACATTTACGGAATATGTGTCCATTCTCTGGAAGGGTAAGTTTTTCACCCAGATTAGGTAGACTTAACTTACAAATGTATTTACAATAGTAAAGCAGATAAAAAGAATGGACAATTTTTGTATTCTCCATTTGACCCTGACGCCTCTGTGCGTACCGGTAGTGTATAATGGTAACAATATCTTAATCATAAATACACTGGGTGATGCAACTCGACCTTTTGACAACACCGCAACTCTAAATTTGAAACACCTTGCCTTGGCCTATTTTAACATGTTACTTGCTCTGGTTCATCAAGGCTGCATTATACAGTGAGCAATATGAATTGGTTTTTCTTTCGTTTTTGCGTTCCTTTATCCTCGACTGGCCAAGGTTCTAAAACAGCGAAGGGTTACATCCTTTCTTCGGGAAGTGATCTATAGGAACTGACATAACAATTTTGACCTGATTCAAAAGTGATTAAAGATTTCTTTGGGGCAACTTAATACACGCTTAGCACGTCAAGCTAATAAGATTTAAACAATGTTGAATCAAACCGTCTAGTTTACAAGAATGAAGGTTGAAGTAGCCTAGACACGTGATGGGACTTCATCGCACTGAGACAACAGCGGAAGTACAACGAAACATAATTTAACTAAACTTCAAGTTCGACAAGTTTTCACGCATAACTGCTCATTCCAACAAGCTTGAATTAGGTTAGTTATAAGAAACAGCAACAATGTCGTTCAAACAAGCCACTTAAGTTGCTTCATGCTTGTTTATTAAGTTCAACACAATATCAAGTGTAACAAGCTCAAAGGAAGTGGCTCACAACCTTGTTGCAAGGTGGCATGCTATCTGGGAACCATGCATCAAGCATTGATATTTAATGTATGGAAAACTTGTTTACATTTCATTAATTTTAAGTTCTTTATTTAAAATTATAAATGAAGCTCTATTTTTCTCAAGGAATTAAATTTTAAATGCCACAATAATTTAATGTAGACATTACTGTATTTAGTATTTAATTCTAAGGAACATTCTGAGGAAGTTCAATAAATCAGATCCCAGTGTGGAACTGTACGAAGAGTATTATATCAATATACCGAACAAGAGAAGCACATATTGGAACTATAACGACATCTGGCGAACGTGAAAAGGAAAATCTGGGACTTTTGCAAGTTATGGAGTGATAAAACTTGAGAATTGCTTCCTATATAGCTTTGGCGCTCTTCAGATGGAGCTTCCGTATGTCCCGTAAATACGGTCTCTCTCTCTCTTTCTGTTTCCAAGTCTGTGTGTATGTGAATGTGTCTTATACAGCTCCCTGCTGACGAACGAGTTATTTTTTTTTTGTTGTTCACGTGAGTAGCTTTCACGACAGCAGATGGCAGCACCAGCAATGTTAATTTTCTTCAACGAAGAACAAGTCACCGTTATTATGTACAGCTAACAAGCGCAAAGTGGTTTGGGAGAAAGATGAAGAGATAGATAGATAGAGAGAGAAAGAGAGAGAGAGAGAGAGAGAGAGAGAGAGAGAATAGAGCTTTAGAAAAAAAAGTAAGAATGTCTTAAAGGAAATATAAATAATAGTGATGGGAAATTGTAACATGAATTTTGTTAACTTGTTGATTTTTGTCAATAGTTGTAGACATTTTAATCCCATTTTGGATTTTTTCCATGCCAAAGCTTTGCTTCTATATACTTAAGATAAAGTAATATAACTGCTGAGCAAAGCAATACGTTTTAATTCAAAACTAGAAACGTGTAACAGTTTTGTCAACTAACGAAACTGCTTAGCTTCATCAGACACACTCATCGACACACTTGAGACACTGATTGAGACAGGCTTCATCAGACACATTCTGACACATCAGATTGAGTGTGTCTGATGAAGACTAGCAGTTAGTTGGCGAAACTGTTACACGTTTTTAGTTTTT
>JAGDQP010006582.1:0-71493 GCA_022664845.1 Lepisma saccharinum | reverse complement strand
AGGGGTAAACTCGTTAAGAAAAGGTTACCAGCCGAGGTTAGGAATCATTAGAAATGAACGTGGGCGGATCCAACTAAAATTGTCGAAGCGTGGAAAATTTATTTCGACCAAATAAACAGAGGAATTTGAAATCTACACCGTCGAACCGTAGCTACTCGAGCCTAACGAGATCGAGATCGAAATGTCGATAAATAAATTGAAAAATTTCAAATTACCAGGAATAGACAATATTCCAGCCGAATTAATTAAAGCAGGAGGAACGGCACCAATCAAGGAACTACATGAATTTATAAGTGCTACATGGAGAAAGGAGGCACTTCCAAATGATGAAAAACCTCAATAATAGTTCCGATTTACAAAAAGGTGATAAATCGGACTGTAATTATTACCGCGGAATCTCGTTACTTCCAACCTGTTACAAGGTATTAAGTACAAAGTATTCTGTTAACATGCCTAAGCGTATACGTAGATGAAATAATTGGAGATCACTAATGTGGATTTAGAAGAAATAGATCCACGTTGGATGAGATTTTCGCCTTGAGACAAATTTTGGCGAAGAAATGGGAATACAATGAGACTGTTCACCAGCTATTTACTGATTTTAAGGAAGCATATGATTCTGTCAAAAGGGAAAACTTATGCATTATCCTGATACGATTTGGAATTCCGAAAATCTTGTTCAACTAGTGAAGATGTGTCTGAGCGACTCCATAAGCAGAGTACGGCCAGGTAATAATATGTAAGATAGTTTCGAGATTCGCAACGCATTGAAATAAAAAGGTGATGCCTTATCACCATTACTGTTTAACTTTGTGTTAGAATATGCGATTTTAAAAATTAAAGGGGACAAAAAGGGAATAACATTGAATGGTTTTAATCAACTGTTTGTATACGCGGATGATGTAGATTTAATAGGGGACGATATAGATGCACTACAAAGCAGCACCGCTGTCTTAATACACTGATGCGTGCGATGAGATAGGTCTACAGGTAACCATTGGGAAACCAAAATACATGATAACAAGCGGAAACACAGGGAATGAACTAATAAAAACATAAGAATTCAGGATGAGGTCATAGAGAAAGTAAACAAATACTTGGGAGCATACATAACAAACAAAAACAAGATCACGGAAGAAATAAGAAGTCACTTAGTATCGGGCAACGCATGTTTCTATTCAGTCCAAAAACTTCTAACCTCGCGATTAATATCAAGGTAATTAAAATTGAAAATATACGGTACGGTTATCCTGCTGGTAATGCTTTGCGGTTGCGAAAGTTGGAGTACGACCCTAGCAGATGAACATAAATTACGTGTGTTTGAAAATAAGGGTTTGAGAAAGATATACAGGCCAAAACGGGACGAGATGACTGGAGAATGGAGGAAACTGCATAATGAAGAACTCCACGGACTGTACGACTCACCTGATGATGTAAGAATAATGAAATCGCGGCGACTAAGGTGGGCAGGCCATGTAGCTCGGATGGGGGGGGGGGGGAACTTTGAGTATATTCTATCTTGGTTGGAAAGCTGGATGGAAAGAGACCGTTGGGAGGACAATATTAGAAGAGATCTTCGATAAGTAGGTGTTCGTAATGAAAACTGGTTTGATGTTGCCCAGGATAGAATCCAGTGATGAACGTTTGTTACTGCGGCGATGAACTTGCGAGTTCCGTAAGCCATAGAGTTAGTTAGTTTGGTTGTAAAATATGAAAGAGAGGTAAGTAAGTAGGTGTGCTTTTTTAGTTTACTTTGTTTTATCAATTTAACTTTAAAAGAGGGACTAGAAAAGTTTGATAATTCAGGTGTCTACTAAGAAAAGTGTATATACGGAAAGACGTACATGAAGTTCTTGTAGGGTGCTTATTAACCTGACAAACAAAAAGAAACATGCATAGGAGAGTTTACGAACATGATGTAAATATTAGAAACAGGAATGAACAGGATTGTGTAAAGACATATTGAAAGGCAATCATAGAATACGATCGTATTAGTTTAAACAAGCTCGAACAAATATAGAAAGAAATGCGAGGGAAACATCGACGATATTACGATCGGAAATGTCGTTGAACGATAATAGACCCATCTCTGTTGTTGAAGACGGTTTTTGGAAAACAGTGCAAAAGTCTCTGTGGAACATGATACATACAGTGCACTCCTGACGCCATATTTGTGTACATTTCACCGTCATCTGGTGGTGTGACGTGCCCACTTCTGTCATATACTGACCTCGTAGCTAATCTGCACTCGACCACACTCCTGTTCATACATCCTCTCTAATGGATTGCGGTGGCTAAGTGGTAGAGCGCTCACCTCTGATGCTTGGTGTCCTCGGTTCGATACTGTCTCATGCTATGTGAACATTGTGGTGGGCAAGCCGTGGGTGTGTGTGAAGGGCGAGGGGTTACTCGAGGTTCTTCAGTTTTCTGCCACTTTCTTCATTCCACCAATTCTCTCATCATCTATGAGCCAACGTTGCCTAAAGGCCTTAAATAAAATATAAAAAGAAACATCTTATGTAAGTTTGACTTTTTAATCACTGTACGAAGTATTGTGGAGTTCGTATTAATCCTTTTGCTAACCGTAGGATAGTTTTATTCTTTTTATTTTATTTTAGGCGACAACGAGAATTGAAAGAACACCCCTCCCCCCAATCAAAAGCTAAAAGCAAATTTCATACTGTTAAGGACTATCCATCTGATATATGATTGTGTATGTTTGAAATATGTTACTGTGATAAATAGGATTACTGCAAATACTGTCAATAACTTATCTTTTTCAGAACATGTTTACATTGTCTGTAAATGAGAGGTTTCGTATGAATGGAGGCTATATAGGTATCCTGCAGTGGATTGTTGGGCTTAAGCATCAGAGCTGGGTAGGATTCTTAACGAGGAAAGTATTTGAGAACAGTACAAGCTACGTTGAAGTGCAGAAACTGCTAGCCAAAACTCCTCTAGTAGCTCCTGTGTATTTTATCCTAGGTGGAAATAAATCCAGTCAGGTAAGGTTAAACTTTCTTTTGCTAACTTAATTTGATTACATGACTGTACTTCTACCAAACATCGTTATTTTGTTTTTGAATTCTTATCGACAGTATTGTCCGATTACATAACTTAAATTACAAATATATCTTTATATATCTTTCTGAAACGTATTTCATATTAAAGCTATCTCTGTGATATTCATTGTGTTTGTGTGAAAAAAATTACTTCACAAAATGATGTCATTAACTGAAATAGAGCCCAGATACATTTATTTTTCCTTTCACCATGTGAGTTTTTATAGTGTTAGTTTTAACTTGACTATTTATGACATGGTGAAGTTCCACGAATCGAGTTGAGTATTGTGAAGACTGAAATTAACACAGAAAAATTAAGAGCTGCCGCGACCGGGACTCGAACCCGGACCTCCCAATTTTCGGTCAGGTGTTATCTATTATACGGTTAATTTTAATGGTGTGATGGATAGCGTACTGGACCGGGAACTGGGAAGATCCGCGTTGGAATCCTGGTCACGGCAGTGGTCAGTTTTTCTGTATTAATGTCAATATTTACCTCACGCAAGGTTTCTTGTGAAAAAAAATAAAAGATAATAGATATTGTGAACACTATTTACCAACGTGTTCGACTAGGTTTTATGTATTTATTTGGTTGATTGAATGAATGAAAATTCAAGACATATTTTATTTGAACAAAAAAGTTGCTTCAAAATATATATGAATGTAATAGATTAATTCATTACTCTAGAAATTATGAAGGTAGAAACCAGACAACCGAATCTCGAATGTCGCTTTTATTTTCATGTAACGCGCAGAGTATAAACACCACCCGTTAACCTTCTTCGAATACCTCTTCGCGAAGTAAGTTATATCTTAAATTTCCTTTACCGTACATGTTATACGCAAATAAAATTATCTTTCCTCAGCTTATTTGAACCGTAAAGAAACCCTACCAGCAGCTTTTCTGTTTGTATTGTTCGTTTTTCTTTGGTCTTCTGATTTTGTGTTACTGCATAAAATATACGAAAAATCTGAAAGAAAAAAAGCTTGAAATGTACTTACAAGTTATTAGAAACTTTTCCTGGAAACTTTCCGTTTGTGAGTGGATGGTGAAACTTCTTGTAAGAGTGTCCAGCAGCATCTGCCAAAAGGTTTGTTCACTATCTTCCCTTATATCGTCTTTCCATGGTAGCGATTTCTTGGTGAAATCGTTCACAATGTTCGTCACTCATAGCTCCGAGATTAGGCGGGAAGAAATCCAAATGAGAATGCAGGAAATGTAGCTTAAGCGACATGTTGCACCCAGTAGCCAACTGTCCAGCATGTGTCCCATCAGTTTCGTGTAATTGTCGGCCCTGACGTTTTTCAAGAAATTGTTGCATACATCTTTGAAGGCAAGCCAAGGTGACTTCTCAGTATCTGTCAGCAACTCGTCAAAAGTATTCTGTGTAGCATGTATTTTTCTCTCAGACGAGACCAAAGTAATTCAGCTTGCCGTTTTGAAAGATTTAGCTCTCTTACAAGGTCGTTTAGTTGTGCCTGAGACAGTGGCTGTCTCAAGTTGTGCCTGAGACCGCCTGTGGTGCGGGCTGTGATGTAGATGACGTGTAATCAAAATCTTCGGGATTTGTTGGTTTGGTACTACTGTCTTCTGTCTCAGCTTCCAGAGTCCATTCCGCTGGTGATTTTGGAAAAGGCTCTGCTGGGAAAGGCTGTACTAATAAACACCGCGACAACAGCAACATGCAGCCGCCCGCTGATAAAATTGCATTTCCAGAGAAAAGTTTAGGTGATAGCGAAAAACTGTTTTCACTATCGTCATCAGGTCACTGAAATCCATAGGAATCACATGTGTTTGTTCTACGGCAACTTTCATTGTCGCACAGTGTAATTTACGTAAAATTAAATAGTTCAATCAGAACGGACATCCATATTTTAATTCATTTGATGTTAGTTTTATTTTAATTTTATACAAGGTGGAAAAACATGATGTGATCAAAATGGATATAAAATTAATTATAACTTGTATTATTCTTGAACTTGAGTTTTCTTGATTCTATTCTTGAACTTGAGTTTCCTTGATTCTTATGGCGAGTAGAAACATTACCAGCTATTGCATTACCAAATAGTATATATAAATAAAATCGAATTGTATAAGAAATACTGAAAAATTGTACAATCTACGCAAGCTTATTAGTTGTTTACGTTTCTGTTGTAGGGCAGCATTATAACGAGAAGCAGACATGATTTTGATATTCTGAGTTTGGAGCAGCAAATGGCAACAAATAAGAGTGTGTGGTATCTTGTACAAACTAACTATGATCATTGGAAAACACCACCGTTTTATGATGACCGCAGGACGCCCGCATTCTACTGTTTAAATCACCAGGATAGACGCAAACCTTGGGAGACCTTATACAATGTGTTATCAACTAGACCTGTCCTTAATAAGGTAGATTTGTAGATGTAGTGGTTTTAACTTTGTTTATACGAGGGATTATGTTTTTATGATGTTTAAGAAAACTAGGAATTCGAGGACATCACCATTTTTAGAACAGGAGAATTGCGAAACGATGTAGATATTGGACTTGGCAGTCTGTTGTTTCATTTTGTATTTATTTCATCAAGGTAATTCGTGTGCTAAAGTCAACTCAAGATCGATGACTGGATTTCATGAACAACGAAATTCGACAGCCTGTGGCTAACTTTTGAGGAACCGTTCTAAATGTAGGTACCCGTTCTTTAGCTTGTGTTCTACATCATTGAAAATTACCAATACAAGAACGTTGTCCTTGTATTTCTTCTGGAGTTTTGTCGTACGTAATCTTGAGTAAATATGTTTACATACGAAAACAATTTTGATTCCCTATCAAACCTACCGGATAAAACCACATATCAATTTCATAAAGATAAAATGAATTTTATGGGCGGTATCAGCACTTGGCTTACGCCCGTCACGATACGGGGAAGCCCCTTATCTTTGTCACATCTAAAAATAGCTGTTAACAAAATAAAACAGTATAAAAACTGAAGATGTAAAAGGTCTTCAGAAACATAAAATACTGGACTAAAAGACCAGTATAAAAATTAATAAAAATTGAAGATGTCTATTATATTTAATATAACAGGGTTAAAATCAGAAGGATGTAAATGGGCTGTAAATGTAACAGAAAATAAGTTAAAACTTAACAGCTGAAAGACATAATTATATATCAATTTCGTGGCGAGTGTAATAAATCATAAGGAAATTGATGTGTTTTCTGTCAATGAGTTTATTTATTTAAAGATAGTAATTATGTAGAAATATAAGTAAAGTGTCATTAGTGTACTTTTCGGTATGTGAATCATTTTCAGTCTTGCTAGTCGTATTTTTAATTGCTGATTTTTTTGTTCGTTTATTTGTTTTCAGTAGTAGTAATTTGAACACATTGCAAGTAATACTATCATGAATTAAAGAATGCAATCTTGAGACAGTCAAAACTACTAGTCACAATATGGAATCAGGTTATTTTATTCAAAAATAGAAATCACGTGTCTAAAAGAATGTTAAAAGTTTCGTACTACAATATACGTAAAGAAATGTTGTTATAAAGGTTGCTTTCTTTCTTAAATGATTTATTTAAATATTATTCCATCTAAAATACAAGACGAAAAAAGCACAGTAATTTTTAATAGATAGGGGACTCTCTGTATCATGACAAAGAATAAAATTCACTATATTTTAAGCTGGCTGGGTGGCCGAGCGGTCTGCGGCGGTAGGCCATCGGTTCGAAGGTCCCGGGTTCGAACCCCGACATGGGCGTGGATTTTAACAGCTAAAGGCAAATCGTGACGGGCCGAAGTCCAAAGTTACTAGACTGGCCCATATAAAATTAAAGTTTAAAGTAACTATATTTTAAAGTAATCAGAATGCGTAGTAGTTGCATATCAGTAGATACACAAGAAACTGTACCTTTTTATTTCTTAATTGAAATCTGGATTCTTTGCAGTAGAAAAAATATTGAAATAGCGTTTTCTCCAAACAAGAAATTGTGGTAGAGAATTTAAGAATGACTTGCGTTCAGCCAAACATTCGCTACAAAATTCTTTCGGTGTTTAAAATGACAGCGTCTAAAATAACGATATATTAATAATTATATCGGTTTTATTTGATTTATTTATTTTTCAGTTGACAACTTACACTGCGCTGATGCAGGTGAACAGTGGTACGCTAGAAGCTTGGGTACAAGATTGCGAAGAACCATGTTGGCCTTGGTAGTTACATATTGACAAGGTAATACATTTATTTGGCTGTGTGACAAGCCGTGCATCACTATTATTATTGTTGAAGAATTCCATCTTCCATTTAGTACAATATGATAACTCCGTAAAGATGGTCGAATTTAGTCTAAAATATGAATTGGAATTATTGAATCGATGATAGTGTACTGAACAATAGGTCGGGTCGAAAATTTTTAAGATCTCGTTGTGGATAGTGTTAGAAAGTTCGGGAAGGTTCTTTTTAACGTATATCTCACGAGCTACGACACATCAAAATCGGAACATTCCTTGTGAAGATGCAGAGATCAGTTTTAATGGGCTTCAATTATGCAACCCACAACATATATACATTTTTTCTCGTGATATTTATAACCTCATAAGGTTCTGTATTAAAGTTGTCGACGGTTATAAAGCCCATATAACTCCATATGTATCTGTTTTCATTTGTTTTCTCGCCCGCTGTATCCTGATTTCAAGTGTGCATTGTTATCTATGTGCAGTTTTTGCTTGTTTCTATCTTAACCTAATAAAAATACAAGGATTCAGGATACGAGCGTATATATAAATCGATTCCACGAAGACCTCATCCAACTATGGGATGTTTCTGTTTAATTGCGTCTAGTGTTACGTAGTGAAGGTTATATATCTGAACTGATGTCCTGCCGACTTTTAACAAGATATATTTTGATAGACCGAGAAATACAGAAGTTTTTATGCAGAATGTTAGGCTAGAGGAAAATACATCTTCTGCGACATTAGCCCTTATTAAAATGGCTAAAATTAAACTTGCGAGTTTCTTTGGTCTCATCCACTGAATTGGTTCCAATTATCACCAAATGTAAGTGTGCAAAAACTTAGTCCCCTTTGGATGAAACGAAATGGTGCCACAACGACGTATGAAGGATAAATGGTGTGTTGATCATCCAACATCATGGTCGTTGTGGCACCATTTAGTTTCATCCAATGGGGCTAATTTTTTTGCATGATTATATTTAGTCATAATTGGAACCAATCCAGTAAGATCTGAAATTCGAAAAATAAGTACCACTCAGTTTGTTCCTTTCACAAATAATTGGAAACCCTATAACCAAATACGGAACTCTTCTATGAAGAAAGGCCGTACGTGTTTAAGCGGGTAAACTAAAAAAAGATGTTGACTTGTAAGTATGCGTAATAAGCAGGCTGTGAAGCAAAGATTTGCTTACATGTTGAAATCTCCGTGGCGTTAGTGTCGAGTAAATTAACTAAACACCATTAAAACATAATATTAAAATTCGAACGTTGTTTTGTTCTATGCTGACGACACGAAGGTTTAAGGACCTAAAGTAAATCTTTAAAAGATATTATGTAAAAAGAGCAGATTTGGATATACCCAGATGCAGTGGAAGAGTTCCATTATACATTTGATATTTTGCTCCTATTGTATCAACAGTTACTATTAACTTTCCAACATAAAAACCAGGGTTAAAGAAAATCACGATTCCATTTTTGTTGATTTTTTAAAAATTTAAATCGATTTTTTTATTTAAATAAAAAATTTCGATTTAAATAACTTGCGGCCCCGAAAAAGCTACTAAGTTAGCTTTTCCTTTTCAAATACCAGTAAAAACTTAAGTAAAATTCACGAATATGTGGTGTTCGCTGCGGAAGATAGCCATGGAAAATAGGTAGTGATTCCGCCAGACCCCTCCAGCTTAGTGAGTGAAGTCGTTCAGTATCTAAAATGGCTCTGCATTTTCAAGTTCTGTGCAATGCGGAAAGAAAAACAGCTGGATCCACCCCGAAATCCTCGAGAGCCCCCTCCCCGAAACTTTAACGCAATTACAACAACTTGTAATAATTTTGAAAAGGAAGGAAGATATGGCGTTACTTGCTTATGGCATATTTTACAAAGGGAAGTTAACATGTAAGAAACTTCTTCGTTACTTTTCGACAATACACGATGAATGGTTTCAGAGGGGTATACACCGCAATTAACTTCGGAAAAGAAACAATTTGCACTATTTCTACGCATCAACTTTCCTTCTAAAATGACATCTGTGCCTTCCTTCCGTCCTAAGCAATTGCATATTTTATAATCTCAGTTGCCTCTTTTCTCCAGGCTACATCTTCCTAACGAAATATTCTAGGATCTAAGTTTACTAAGATAAATTTTAGTTCATTTCACTTAGTTTTCAGCCATCAAAATTACACTACCAATTTGGGAACACCTCATAAAAAATTCCATAAAGTATGAGAGCTATTTTGTAGCCGCGATCGTTCATTGATATAGTGCTCACCTCTGGACCGTGAGGGCCCGATTCGATACCGGATCGTGTCATGTGGGTTTCGTGGTGAACAAAAACTGTGTGTGGGGGTTTTCACAGGGTTCTCTCGTTTCCTCCTACTTTCTTTATTTCACAAATTGTCCCATCATTATCCATTCGGTCTAATCCAGAGTTGGCTAATAAAATTCATTCATTAAGAGCTATTTAATGCAGTGAAATCAATAGAGGATACACTGCTTTGCATTTTCATCCTTAAGCATACACATAGGTAAACTTTATACTTCCATTGAGTATAAATTGCTTTTGAGCTATTTGTTTAGAAATCAATAATTTTGATACAAATACACAAAGTAGGTAATGTTTGGAAACATCAGTTTTTGTTTTGTACATAAAAACTGGATTATCTGTTTTCTGTGTGGACGGGACCTACAGATTTTGGTAAAGTGGGTTCCGAATCACTCCGTTCAATGGACCCCGGCGGGATTTGAACCCGTGACCACGCGCACAGAGAGCGAGCGCTCGTTTTTATACGTATTACGAAAATAAACACATTTGTAATACAAATTGTAAACTTATAACGTGAATTGGGTTCCTACGTTCTCTTCTAAAATTTAGCCAATCAAAATGAATCAATCAAATAGTTCATTAAATTCTAGGTCGATCACTTTGGTTTTGGTTTACATCTTAAAAGCCTTTCATCACGTAAGAACTTAAGTGTAAATTTCAAGCTTATATATGATTGAAAACACAGAATGATTAATAATACTGCACTTTATTTCTACTTTTCTTTTAATAAAATTCATTTTTGATTTAAATAATTTATTTGAAAAAATCATCTGATTTAAATCACTTTGATTTAAATCAATCAACCCTGAATTAGTAAAAACTATTAAATATAATGATATATCTAAAGTGTATATGAGACTACATGAGAGGCCCTCGCATGCCACCCATTTCCCTCTTCTGTAGAGCCTTCTGGGTAATCGATAGCGAAGATGTAGAGCCAGGGTGGACTTATCACATACGAGCGCTCGTGTGCACCAAAACGAAAATAACCAGGGAAGACGAAAATTGATAGAGGATCTTAACTGTAGTAAACTACTCTGTATCTTTTATTTATTTATTTATTATTAAGTTTCAGATACAGCTGGAGTTGCCATTTTACACAGAAACTAAATAACATTACAACAAACTAAATAACATTACTACAAAGTAAATAACATGAAATTAAATTTTAAACAACACTTAACACAGCAATTGATATCACTAACATGGCGATTATAATACACAAGAGGAATAACTCAGATATTTGTATTTATCGTTCGATGGAAAGTATTTTTAGATCGGAAAATAACGATACTTGAATCGAGCTTATTATACATAATTACTAGTCTGTGGAATAAGGGGCGCTGCAGTATACTTAGCCTAGGCGTGGTACAATGAAGGAGGTTATTATTTCTGGTTATTCGTAAGGAAACACGGAAGTAAAATTTAGATATTAACTCTCCAGTTCTAAGATTCCCGTTAAGTATCTTGTATAAGTACATCAAATCTGCCAGCTTGCGACGAGAAGATGGGACGTGGAGACCAAGAACGGATAACAACTCGGGTTTGCTCAAGCTACGTACTGATGGTATTCTTCTTTTGACTATAGCAAGGAAAAAGTTCAGAACAGAATCAATATGAGATAGATTAGAAATACCAGCCATGTTCCAAATTGGGGAGCAATATTCAATTTTAGGGGAAATGAAGGTTTTGTAGAACATACTCAATGAATGAAGGTCCTTAATTTCTGTAAATCTATAGAGAAGACCAAGTAAGCGCATAGAACTGTTAGTTATAGAAGTCACATGATCCGCAAACAGAATTTTTTCGTCAAATACCAATCCAAGGTCCTTTTGAGAAGGAACTTTAGCAATAGGATCATCTTCAATGATATAGGCAGATGGGATTTGATTCCTCTTTAAAGAAATAGTAAGAAAAGAAGATTTTGAGGGATTTATTTTCAAGTTCCACGCATTACACCAGTCCAGGAGGTCAGAGATGGAATTTTGGAGATCAGCAACATCCTGTAATGATCTGATTTCTCGAGTCGTCAGCAAAAAGAAGAATTTTGGTTTTTGATGACGAGAGATAAGATGGGAGGTCGTCCATATATAGGAGGAAAAGGAGAGGGCCCAAAACACAACCTTGAGGTACACCAGAGAGAACGGGAACAAAATTAGAAGATGATCCAGAAAGAACAACACGTTGTTCACGGCCAGTGAGATAGTCTCGTAATAATGAAAGGAAGTTACCATGGATATTGAATCGGTGAGTTAATTTATGAAGAAGAAATTTTCGTACATTCATCTTTATTTAAATAATGTATTTAAAAATGAAAAGGGTGGGTAAACGTACTAGTATTGCCTTCAAGTATGAAAAAATGTATATTATCTGTGTTTATGGTACACCGATATGATGTAATTCTGTTGTTACACCATTTGATAATGCGTGAGGTGCCTTATGTGTGTAAGCATCTAAATGTTCTTTGACAAATTTTGAAACATTTTTCATGTATGTCGTGTGTTATTTTTTTTATAAAATGCTGCAAAACAAGGATATGTTTCAATACTAAAATTTCCTTTTTAATCTTTTCAGATAATAATGCAGTTGCTTGTGATCGAGTGTTCTCATCATTCTGAAACTGTGATAATATATATGCTGCTTTGCTACAATTACATACAAAGAGCAGCTGTTTCAAGTCTTAATATATATAACGAATTGCGCGTGAGTATGGGTAACTTTGTAATTTTGTCTGGTTTCAAAAAGAGTTTCTATTTTCTTATCGTTGTAAATGGAAATTTTAACAACTATTTATGGAATCCCCTTGAATCTCACATAAAATATGGGTATTTTTATAATGCGGTTATATTTTATAAGATGCGAAATCGACAAACTATCAAATCAGATACTGATGACGCTTACTAAACATATAAATTATGCTTTTATTATTAGGCAACTTCGTGTGGAAACAATATCTGTACCTGATTATTTGTTACATCGCCCAAGTGTTGTCTTTGAAATACATAATAAGAATAGTCTAATCACGGTAATGAGATATGAAAGAAGTTGATTGAATGTGTTTGATCTGTGAGTGTGTGTGTGTGTGTTACATAGTACCAACTTTCAGGTGTTTCAGCTGTTTTTCTGAGTTTTGAAGACTTTTTTTTTATTTGTGTATTTATATGAAAATTACACAGTTGTTTACTAAAACGTTAGTTAGGAAGAAAAGGATCTTTCTGAGATGCTGACTAGTGTTGTATCAAAGTTCAAGTTCCCAAATATTAAGTGCATTTTTTTGGATTCGAATTACTTATTTTCTCATCTGTGATTCCAGTGTATTTTATTAAGACAACATTAATATTAATCAAACCGACATTATAGTTCTATGGGCTGCTGCAGCATTTACAATTTTTTTTAAAAATTAATTACACGCGTAATTAGTTCCTTTTTGTTTAGATTTTAATAGTTTAAAGTAGTATACATTTATAAACTGAATTATTGTCATTGTTGCGCACGAAAGTACGTTTCATTTTCAGCTTTTAAATTTCACGTATCGGCTTTACGGCATATGATCCTGTAACCCGTTATTGTCAATACTTCCTTGCTACGTTTGTGAAAGAAGGCGACCCTCATCAAAATTAAAGGTACCATTCCAGTATTTACCAGAGTTCGGTGTCTGGTTAGTGGAGTGGAGGGACAGAAACGGGTTGAATAACGGAGGTACCATGTTGCGTCTTTTCTCTTTCTCCTCCTGTGTGTTGGTGAGCACGGCAAGACGTTCTTTTCGTATTGACGTTCCCCCACTCTCTCCATCCTGTTGTTGCGAAACGCGGACACCAATAATCGTAGGTCTATAAGGTGAGGAGTCATATCCTTCCACCTTATTACCTGAACTTATCTCCTTTATCCTCCGACTAGCTTCAATGGTACTTATATCATTTCTTCATCTAGGCATCTCAGGGTTATCTTCGAAGCCATGTGTGGTGAGGTTCACTATGGTCCACATATGTAATCATGTGAAGGGAATAGGACAACCTATATACTAGCTAGCATGCAAGGCTAATATTTACTGCGAGACTATTCTGAAAGCTAAGGCATGCACGAAGAGATAAAAGGGAAAATGACATTCAAATTCACATGATTTTATTTTATTCTTCTGGTACACGAAATATAAATATATATATATATATATATATATATATATATATATATATATATATAAATCGTTTAGGTAATTCAATGAGATAACACAACTATAACGTGTTACATAGAACTCGACTCATTTCTTTAAATAAAATAAAAAAAAAAAAGAATCGAGAGTTTCGATCATTTTACGTTTGTGTAGTGCCGCTAAATTTTGCTCAAAGTTCAGTGTCCAAATTCTTCACAGTCCAATCGTAGAAAACTAATAGTCTTTTACCTCATAACTCGGAGTAAGAACAATTATTTACTTGATTGGATGAATGCGATTCAATGAACAACAAAACCTGGTTTTTGTAAATTTATATATTACACAAAACAAAAAGCAATGTGCTGTGTAGAGTGTTGTCTTAATAGATGATACATGTTGTGTAGGTTAAGTTCTATTTACAGTTTTTAGTCCTTAGTAGCGTTCCACCTTGCACAAATTCAAATTCACACACAAGAGGGAAAAAAGGCGGTCACTCAATAATTGGTTGCGCATAAAAACTAGTTCCAGGCACAGATCGTATAGTCTCATTGCACGAATAAATGGGAAGTTCTTTTAGGTGATCTCACTGTAAAGTTCCCAGTTTTGCCGGTCAGTTTGTATTATCCAGTCCTTCAATTGACAGTTTTCTATCCCCGTTTTCTTCTCTGGGCGGTCCTGTTGTAGTTTTTCAATGATGATCTCAAAACTGTGAGACCATTCACCATAAGATACAATATCCTTGGTTGATTTAGACTGACCTTGATAATCATACACGCTGATTGCGTCATCATCCTCTTTACGCTCAAAGACGTTACCGTGATAATTCCTTCTGGGTATTGCTGTTGGTACCCATATACTTATTACAATTTATAGCAGTACAGACCTCAAAGTTGACATGACAATCCAATTTCTTTGCAGCATACTTGTTGTAGGATACGACGCGACGATTCTTTTGCACAACTCCGCTTTTCATCAGTTTTTCCGTCGTTCCGCCCTTTTATTTATATGCAGTATCTTTTATCGTCAGAGACGTAAGTCCGCTCAGTGAATGGTTGCGGGAATCTCTTTGTTCATTTTCCATCCTTCATACATTGAGCGTAAACATCATCGCTTCCACATGGATTGTGTAGATAGTGTTCACAGACTATTCTGAAGAGATTCTTGCCAGCTGAGGATGATAAGCCTGCATCGCTGAATATGTTGCTCCGAAGGAATTCAAAGTGAGTAGTATGATATCCTACCTGTGATCCTCGATTTGTACAAGAGGTTGCCAATAAATTGCGAACTCGGCTGGGCTAGGTCCTGAGAATTATCCTTGCGCAGCTTCCTCAGTGCGTGGTATTTTATTGGGTGCCTGGGTGGTGACTTCTGGTGTCGTATCTGAAGATTTTGCCATAGTAAAGATAGATAATTATGATTGCCAACTAAATATCTCCTTCCGTAAGGCGTCCCTAAGTATTGAGTTAATCAGATGATTCTGAAAAGTATTGACTATTCTGAAGACAGTGGATTCTGCATTCTGGTCTGGAAACTCTGCACATAGCAATTCGTTGACCCCTTCCTCGGCGAAAACTGTCTTCTGCTTGGAAAGTCACAGTTATGTTATAGTGTTGTAAGCCGTGCCTCTGAAATTCAACACTACATGTGGTCCTAAACCACACTGTACACCCGCTTCTCTCTCAGACGTCCAAAGGCTCCATCAGTTTCCTTCGCAACACGCGGCAGACAAAGTGTGGCCTGTTCTGAAATCTCTCGTTCTCTCCTAATAGATCTTTCATCTTTTGCGACTTTGGATTGCAGGTCATGTTATGAAAAGATGTAGCTTTCTTAATCTCGCGACGGTTGCCATGGTATCTATTAGTGTTTATGCATGTATCTTGGCGAACCTGTATGAGTGACTGGTAACACGGCCAACGCGAGATTGAGCTGCTTCGGTTTTCTTTTATGTGCACTCCCGGAGATGATACTCATTCACTCGTAGTTGCTTTGATAGTTGTCGGATATACCACAAGTCGTGCATCTCTACTTTGGCCCAGGCGTCGACAAAGTAGAGAGTACCCCGACAAAGACAGGGGCTGTTACACTGGGACTCTCATGTAAATTTTATCTTCTTAACTCTCGGTTCATATTGTACTTGAAACCAATAATAATATTCTTGAGAGGGTCAGATCTACCCTTTTGCGATCCATGACCTGCTTTAGAGACGTATGAGACTGGGCGATTGTATGATTCTTTCTGATCATTTAATCAAGAGTCTCAGACCGAGTCCGGTCTTATAGAAGTGTCGATTGACGTTGCAGTGCTTCACCCGCGTCCAGCTGGTTGTGCTTTGGCTGCTGCTCGTCGAAGGTCTGTACAACACCTTCCATAGCATGATATATCTGTTCACATATAGTCATGTAGATTCCTTGTCCTATATTTCTGTCGTCTGGAAGTGTTGCTTTGAAACCATGACCAAAAAGCCTGTTATAAGTCCTTATGTTCCGCCTGTATTCTGTTGTGTGGGCTTGTCTCGTGAATTTGTCTTATCCTGACAAAACTCCTGCCAAATCTCACGTAAAATAATACTTCATACAGGTGACGTCCCTCGACAAACACTCTGCTAGGGGTATGATATTCTTCGGACTGACACAAAGACAAGAAAATTAATTATGCTTTTACAGAACTTGAATACATAGATTCCTCTTATAAAATTGGATACAAATAATTCGAGCGCCAGTCAATCAAATCGATGGTAGCTTATACTAGCCCCTGTAAGTTAGGCAACACAGGACCCAACAAACAAATACCTAACGGGTCCAGACGATGCTTCGTGAGGTTCGAGTGATATTTGAATTCAGAGCTCAGAGACGAAGTTTGGAGATGCTAGCTACAAATAAAACATGAATAAAAAAATATACTTTCTTCTTTATTCAGAATCTTTAGAGGTCTATGAGGCTTGCTTAAACTTCTTAGTATATCTTTTTTCCCTCATAATCATTCACCAGATACCCACGCATAACGATCATTTGCATGTATCTGGTTACTAATTAGCAGCACCTTTAAAAGTGGGTCCAGAGGGAGGATAATTCGTTCACTCTTCGCCCCTCCAAATCACACTGTAATTCAAATACTCAATGAAAAGACAGGTCATTTGCTCGAGTATGCAAATGCTCGAACAACGTCATTTGATACTCTACATGCTAATATTTTATTTACACGGATTATATATATTGAAAAAGCTGCTGTCTGTTACTTATACAGCCCGCCTATCTGTTGAAAATTGTGGGTCACGGCTGTTGCTAGGATACAACCGAATCTTTGCGCTGTATGAATATATATTTCCTTCTATCAATTAAATTCTCTAAAACAACCTCCGATTTCACTTGCAATCATTTAAGTTCTCTCTACATGTCTTCACTTTCTTCTTTTACTCTCTCTCTCTGTCTCTTCGTGTAATCGGCTATGGACAGTTGAATGAATTTTCGTTCCAACATACTTTCTTTAATAGACGCAACGCTTGGTGTTTGTACGAATCCTGTTACGCATGCCCCTTAGCAATCTCTTCTCCCGCGAGAAAGAAACTGATACATCTCTCAGTTGAATTTCTGCACTGAGTTGATTTTCCTGGGCGAGAGACTTCCTTACCAATCGTTGCGTAGGCTGCGCCCACCTTCCGACATTAATTCCAGATTAATATGCCGGGGTAACTACTTCAGAAACTCCCCCCCCTCTCCTTCTCGTTTGAGTCCAGTTCTGCATGAAACGGCGGTATCTCTGCCCGTAGCCTGGTTGATTAATTAATACAGCAAAATTCCGAGAGGATTTCCTTCTAGCCTATCTCAATATCTTATTTCAAGGAAGCATAACAGATTCTGCGCGTGCGTCACATCCAAAATGTCGCTTTCACCTGATACTAACCGGGGATCTACAAGAGTTCCCTGTTCTAGTACCAGGTGCCATTGCTGGTAGAATTCACATCCCAATCGATACTGATTAGGCATAAAAAAAAACTACCAACGTATACAATAATTTCTTATGTGCCACACAACCAGATCATATTTAATTCGATTGCCCATGCCTCGCAACTTAGTTTCTGTATCGTTCAGAATCAGTTTCATACTTTTATAATGTTTCGGAGATAGAATTTTTTCGTACGTGGTCCCCAACCCGAATGGGCACCGAAAAGCCACCGATTCGCTACCTCGCAGACTAATTGTTATTAGAAGTGCCTTCAAATTATTCAGGTCAGAATATTCTTTTACGATAGCAGTAACTATCTCTCCGGTTAGCTGCTTCTTTGACAAGAAACCTTCCATTGTGCCAAGGAAGAAGCTTTAGTTTCTACAAAACTTAACATGGAAAAATTATCTCTATCAGAAATTGTTAGGAACATCGTTGACAATGCCTGATCATGATGGCTTAATTAGAAACCTTCCGGTGTCTGTTATCATTTGATCTGTTATAGATTTCAAACGATTTAGTTCGCGTATTATCCCCCACGTCGTATAAGATCGTTTCTCCATTCATCTTCAAATTTATGATATAATTTAAATAAGTTTCAGTTTTCGAGTTCGAAATTCTACGCAGCTACCTGTTGACTGCTTCGCTTACATATTCAAATTTAATTAATAAAAATGTCTCTCTTGAAAATATTATTATTATTATTTTCAATAGAGGCCCAACTACCTGGTCACAAACTTAGAAATTAAATTCGTATCTCCAAGAGAAATATATCGTTTATTTATTGCTATTTTGATGAAGAGTTGTCTCTAATTTCTTTCAAGTGCAGCTCTATCGATATATCTCGGAATATTCATAATTGTGCAAGAATTCACCCCTAAAGAATATGTTAAAACGCTCCTCCTTTACATAGGACCGGAAGTCCTACTTAGTTTCGTTTATCCTGATACCAGGAAGGTAGCAGGCCAAATTAGAGAGTCAGAAACCCTCGTATAAACCCTAAAAACCGAGACCCAGCAGGTCTCAGTAGCCTACTCTATGAAGCTACTTGAAATTACTTGAATATTATTTAAACATCTTGCACTTCTTCACTTTGCCTGTGCTAACAAAAAAAATAATAAAAAAAAAATCATTGCTTCGGCTCCAACTACTGTACAACCGAAACATACTTTGTTATCACGCGCAAGGGTGAAGATTTACAATCTGATTCTTAAAAACTCAACAACCTCAATTTTACTGTCTTCCATTCTGGCAAACTGATCTGAGGTGGCGAAAAAAAAAGTCTTAGAGTGAAGCTCAATTATTATATTTCATTCCAAAAAGTTTGTTATCTAATTGCTGGCATTTTCCTCTCCTCAGAGTAGATTCACTAAGGACATGAGGAGTGAGTTCTTTACTCAGCTATCCCTTATAGCAATCGGTCGTGCAGGCTTCTTGCTTGCCATACAAAGGGGGGTTTGGGTACGATCCCTACTTCGTCCAATTATGCAATGTACATTTGGGGACCCAGGAGGTCCGCAAAGTGCCCCACCCTGAATCTGACCAGAGTACGAAATTCCCTTAGTCGAATCAGTCAAGTTTGAGTTTATAATGCGATGACGCATAACGTAGAAGTTTCTTATTTCTCAATCAAGGCAGTTCTTCGTATACATTACGCACGATAATAAGCAAATTACGAGAAAACTTCGTGAATGGTTTTTCTGCTCCCGGAAAGTGGAAAAAAAATTGAAATAGTAGAATTGATTGAATATTAAATTACTGAAATTCAAATTTCGAAGCTTATCGATTTCGCTGTTTCCGGGAAATTGAACTTGTGAGCCCAATCCAAAATAACATATATCTCAGTACTCGCGGATGTATCTACCTGCTACTGATGTCCACTCCCCCCCCCCCCTCTCTCTCTCTGTCTGTCTCTCTCTCTCTCAACCTGGACTGGAGCGAGTTCCATCGCAGATGCCTTCTTGGATGGTTCCTGCTCGTATACAAGTTATAGACTGAGTTGTTGCGTGTGTCGGACTGGCCGTGCAGGATATATGTATGGAAGTCGAAAAACCCCACCTCTGAGGTAGTAACAAAGAAATTTAACACTGTCTCTGGCAGTAGAGAAGGAGAGGTTTTTAAAGGATTGCCGCAGCACAAAAAATAGCTCAGAGGGAGAGAAGGGCTGCAACAGCAAAAAATAGCAGCGAACAATTTCACTTCTCTTGGACGTTTTCTCTAATTAAAAAAAGGAGAAAAAATAAAATAAAATTGTAGTTCAAATGGCTTCTCCACTCAGCTTCTCGTAGACTGAAATATGCAGAGAAGTAATATACATAATACATACACATAGATACAAAATACTATACAAGAACACAACTGCATAATTCAATTTCTTATCCTACTTTCCTATACCAATATTGTTTAGTTACACGGCCGGGATTTCTGATCTTAACAATACTATACAAGTCACGAAATATGCATATTGAAATATTATATTTGTACAAGTAATTGATCAAAAAATTAATTACATAAGCTATGAAGTCTACTTCATAACAGTTCCATATTCTGCTGGTCGTCTCCATTTAGCAACATCTGAAGTTCTCGAGAACAGAGGCCTAGCGGTTCCAGTTGCACCTTGCGAAAATCGGACCTTAAAGGCCTTCACCGTCATTCTACATACAACGGCACTTTCTCAATTTCGCTGGACTTCCTAGTGACTTCTCTCTCTATGGTCTTGCGAGGAACAGCTGACCGGTGTCTACCAGGTCCTCGAAGACACTGAGCTGGCTCGGGTTCAATCCTGTCAGCTGTTTCCTCAACTGTAGAAGTCGGCTGCTCGTTCTGCCCATGCTTTCCATTGCAATGGCACTCATTTCGGGCAGGGATTGCTTTACCAAATTACCCTGCTCTGAAACGGAAACAGATAAACGGTGAGTACGTTGAACTATCAGCAATTCTCCTGCTCTGGAAGTACTTTTCTGTTCGGCATTTGATTCTAACGCACCACATAAAAGCAATTTACTTTTCACCAAATATCTCCAATGTATAGTACATTTTATATGTGGAACGTCACGCACTGACATAATTATGTAATCGATTTTTATAATGTTTGCCAGGGCGTAAGAACGATTATTAAGAAACAAATCAATAGTTTATGTCAATATCTCGAAAAGAAGGAAGTTTAATATATCATTTCTTAAATTTTAAATTCCTACATCTTTAGCTGAATAATTCACTGTTAAAATGAAGTAAATTTATAACTACTTTTGTGATTATTTTTTAAAATAACCCGAAAACAATCTAATTTACACATTTGTGCTAATGACTTTTTTAATTTCTTTATGTAAACATGAATCGCGTATTATCTAAGAATCGATTGCACTAATTAAAATAAACCTACGGTATAAACCTACGATATATATATGGCGGCCCCGCTGGTCTAGTGGTTACTGTCGCTGACTGCTGATCATGGGGTCCCAGGTTCGATTCCAGGCTCTGTCAAGGGATTTTTTTTCCAAAGCGAGAGGATCTGGAACAGTGTCCACCCAGCTCCGTGATGCAATTGGGTGGATGGGACGGTGTCCACCCAGCTCCGGGATGCAGTTCTCTGTACAACTGGAAGTTAGTTACGAATGACTGGAAAGAATAGTAATTTTCCGGAGAAATTAACTGGTTGTTTCTGTAGAAGATGCAATTGTCTTGAACTATTGGGTTTTCTGAGCTCTCTCTTTTAATTAAATAACTGAGCTCCATTTTATCAAGACGCCGCTTTAGAAACAAAAGAGAGAGAACACCACCAATTTCCTGCCAGCCTTACTAAACGTGCAGATCTGATTTTAACTTACGGACCAAGGTTCGAGACTGGCAGGGTGTTCATATTATAATAGTGATTGTTGGCTTACTTAGATTGGTATTGCTTAGGTCGGGTCTACGATTCCCGTTTCTCCATCTGTCTTTAAATGACCATCTGCAGAAGGATAATATTGATACATCCACTCAGGTGTTATTTCTGAATTGATCTTATAGACACCTGAGCAGCGTATACTGTTTTAATAAAACTGGACTCGTTTTAGAGTCAACTGTAGAAGTGGTTTCGTATATGTAGTTGGGAGCGTAGAATTGATGTACATCGGCTAGGTGTGCCGACCAGTTACTACTGCCTTGCTATTTTCCTGTAAGAGAAGTGCAACTTTTGGAATTGGGAACTGAAATAGCTAAGTAATACTCGGACTTCAGACTTTAAGTTGAAAGATAAAATGACATTTATTTACAGATTAAAAGTTGAATACATTATCCTGCATATTAAAGGAAAAGCAAACTAAATCTATCAACGGTATTAACTATGCAACAAATTGTCTACAAGCGGGTTTAAGTCCGAAATGTTATACCCGATAAGTCGGATGATAGAACTTCATCCTAGAAATTCAGGGAGTAGAGAGTAAGTGCTGTAACGGTGTGAGAGATATTGTTCTCGGCTCACCTTACAGAATGGACGATGTTACTGCACTGTAGCCTGGTAGTAAAATCAATCCTGTTCAAGGGCAAACAAAACCTTTATATATGTTGGCATATCATGATTGACCTTCTACAATTTGACGCAAATCTAGGATTTCTGTCGCTATGCGGTGAGGCCGAGAGTATATCAGGAGGGAGAACTGCAGTATTCACGTCAATCGACGATTCCCTTGATGGTCTTGGTTCAGATTGCGTAACTGTATTTTCTAGTTCTTAAAGGTTAAAGAGCGTTTTCCACACCACTGAAGCATAATGATGTTCTTTTTATGTTCTGGCTTCTCATAAGCGAGAATATTATTTGAGTTTTAAAATGGTATTTCCTTTTAAGCATAATTAATAAAGTTAATAAAGAACATATTCACATTCTTCTTCTGGGAAGGAAGGAAAGATACTAGGCCTCTACATAGCGATTAGATCCAAGATAATGCATATTGTTGATTTAAATTAGGTTTGCCAAAACTGTGGGTAACAAGGTCCCCGCGCGTCCTTTCGATAATAAATAAGGTCGATGTCAAATTATTTTTAAAAAATCAGGTGTGAAAAGTAGGAAATATATGGGAAAGAGACGGAAAATTTAAATTTAAAATGTGGCCGACTCGTATACTAGAATCGAGTAGTGGAATCTGAGATGTTGTTGCATAGCTTATTGAGGCGTAGACAGATAAACATATGAAAAACAAAATCATGGTAAATATGGTAAAAAAACAAAAACATATGAACAACAAAATTATGGTAATCAACCTCGGGTAAATAGAACATAATATATGATGAATACATCAGTAGACAAAAACAAAAGCTAAAATAAAATAAAAGAAAACACAAAGTTGAAGTGATACTGCATACAGATGAGCAGAATAAAATTAACTTTTTTTTTAACTACATACAAGCATAGTAAGGAAAGGTAAATGAGAAACCAATTATGGTTAACAACTGATGAACATAATATATGAGGATTACATCAATAGGATAAGTAAATAGACAAAAAAACTAAAATTTAAAGTTACAAGGTTGTAGTGACACAATATACAAAAGAGTAGCATAAATGTAACTGTGAGATTTACAGGAACATTACAGGAAGAATAAGCGAACGGTAATTATATTTAGCGTTAACAGTGTAACGAAGAGCTCAATACGTATGAATGACACAATAACGATTTAAAAATACATAAGGAAAATATGGCACAGCATTTAAGGTGTTACATTTACATGGAGTTGAATTATTTCAAGAGTGAAACTTCAGATAATAGGTTATAGCAAACTATCTCATTATAGGTACATGGGTACAAGCCGATGTAAGAACTAAATTATAAAATGGGGAGCCTGAAATTGTAGTCAGGCTGGCGTGAAATTTAATAATTAAGGAAGTCGTGCAAGTCTGCTGACCTATGATCTGACGATTCGGTAACTCTAAAAGAATAAAAGAGAGGATTAATACCAGTTAATTTTGTGTTGCAATTTGAGATAAAGTGAAACACTGGATAACAGACAAGAATACTCAAACAATACAAGAGCACAACACTGAAAATCGTACATAGAGAATGGAAAAGAGAAACATGTGAGAAATACTCTATGGATAACGTAGAATATACACCAAAAGGGTAGTAGAAAGTAATGAATGACATAAGAAATGAAATTTGACAAATATATAAAAGTAAGTAGAAAACAAACATGCATATTCTATTATATTAATGTGAGAACAAAGTAGTCAATAAACTAAATTTACATGAAATTATATAACATTGTATCATTAGTTGAAATGATATAACCTAAGGCATAAATGGAAAATTTGTTTTCACTGAAAATATTTTCACTATAAAAAAATAAAATACATAAATAAGAGTTTTCTTTTCTTTATATATATATATATATACACTCTGCGGAGTGGCGTCAATAAAAAAAAGAGAAAAATCTTACACGAAAGTTCGTATGCAACCTGGTTATTCTTATAGGAAAATAAACAGGCGCATAGCTTATTCTTTCGAATAACATCATGATGTTTTTAAGTTGAAAGATGAATGACAATTGACAACCTTTTAATAAACACATAATTAGGCCCTTGATAAACGCAAGATAGTAATTTATGACTATTCTGTGGAAAGGAAAGTGGGAAAGAAAAAAAAAGGAAGGAAGAAAGGCGAGATGGTACATATAACTTCCGTCATTCTGTTGAATATCGTCTCCTGGTCTGTGCTCGTGGATGTTTCCTCTCTCGATTTTATATATACACCCTCCATTCCAAAAGAAACCGAACGTTTTAAAAAAACAAAAAAACAATGTACATTTTGGAACAAATCATTTTTATTAATCAATGTATTCCCCTTCTGCATCGATACACATATTTGCACGCTCCAACAAGTTGTCAAACCACTTCTCCATGTCCTTTATTGGAATGGTCTTTAGGACGGCGGTCGTCGCCTTCTCAATGGCTTCAATCGATGCGTGCCACTTTCCTTTCATCGCCAAATGCAGTTTCGGGAACAGATAGAAATCGCACGGAGCGAGATCTGGTGAATAGGGCGGATGATGCAAACGAATAATGTGATTTTTGACCAAAAATTCAGTTACAAGTCGCGAACGATGTGATGGTGCATTATCGTCCAAAAGAGTCCAACTGCCGATTTCTCGATATTCGGGCCGAATACGACGAATTCTTGCCAGCAAACGCTTCATGACGCCCAAGTAAAACTCTCCAGTGACTGTCTGGCCGGGCTGAACAAATTCTTTGTGGATAATTCCTTTTGAATCGTAAAAACAAATCAGCATCACCTTAACTTTTGACTTCACCAAGCGACTTTTTTTGGGTGGTCCTTCATCCGGCGCTCTCCATTCAGCACTTTGCCGCTTTGTTTCGGGCTCATATTCAAAACACCACGTCTCGTCACCAGTTACAATCGATTTCAAGAAGTTTCGATCCTGCCGAGCACTTTTAACAATGTCTTTGCAATGCGCAATTCGATCAACTTTTTGGTCTTCGGTGAGTTTGTGTGGTACAAACCGCGAATTAACCTTCTTAAGGCCCAAAACTTCGGTCAAAATGCGATATGCGGTTGTTTGAGGAATGCCTAATTCTATTTCAATAACTTTCACCGACGCTTTTTTGTTATGTTTGATGAATTCACGCACTTTTTCGATGTTTTCTTCCGATAATCCGGTTCTGGGACGGCCTGATCTTTCGTCATCATCCAGCGTCTCTCTACCCGATTTGAATCGCCTGAACCACTCGTAAACTTGCGTACGGGATAGACACTCATCACCATATGCATTTTGTAGCATTTGGTGCGTTTCAGTAAAAGGTTTACCCAGTTTAACACAAAACTCAATTGCAGCTCGTTGTTTGAAACTCATTTTCCGACCGATGTACACAACACACTGACAGTTGAAACGCAATAACTTTGTTGCCGTGCATCCAAATGTCATGACATTTATACCAGTTGTCAATGAGGGACTACGCCATCTACCGGTAACATATTACAACAGATGGCACTATTTGTTTTCAAAAGTTCGGTTTCTTTCGGAATGGAGGGTGTATATATATCTGACAATGAACTCACAAGACATGTATTATAGTGTTAGTCCTACAAGTATATAAAAGAGGCATTAGTAACATAGAAACATATACATGGAACAATGTTTTATCTATTTCCTTGTTCCACCGGAAGTTAAAGGGAAATTGTGGTTTGCCTTGTTTGATATCAGCATTTGGAGTGTGCTTGCTGGATAAGACTCTGTCTTGAGTATTATCATATTCTCTTGTGTGTTGTTAGTTGCGCGAGCTTCCAGGAGGAGGAAGGTAGGTTCCTGGCCTTCGTGCAACGTACCGTCTGGGGAAATTCCCGTGGGTGTGGGTAAAAATTTTGAAAAATAGCATATGTATTGTCAGTTGGTGTTTTTTTTATAGTGATTCGTGGAACCAATAATAGACTAAAGACACTGAAAAGGAAACACTACTAACGAGTAATGGACTTACAAGTATTATTACTATTATTATGATAATTACTATTAGTACCATAAAGTAACTATAGCGATAGTACCAATCCATTGACCACACCTTGCCTACACAACACATTACGGTCCAGGGAAAGAGAGAATTGAATGGGACTCCTTCGCATACCATATTCGGGAGGGTGACACGAAACGAGTACTGTTAGTTTAGTTTACTTCTATGTAGATAGGGTCGGCTTTCGGTATTTGCTTCAATTGATTCTGCAAATATAAAGACGTCAATGTAATTGTTATAAAACAGATGCATGCGATTGCTAGGGAAACACTGAAAATGATCAGGAAGGGGTTAAGGCCTACGCTATCTTCGCTATCAGTCTGAAGTCGGCATTCATGACAAAGGTATGGAGCAGTCTTAGCTTTTAAATCTTGCATCCAATGCACAAGTAAAACTCTGACGAGCTCACCTGGGAGAATTTGTTCAGTAATGCAGGGGAATAAGGCGTGGCTAGACACGGTATCCGACTCCAAGCCTATAGAGATATTACATTCACAGCCAAGATTTACTAATAAAGAACCATAAGTATGGGTGGTCAGGATCTGTGGAACTGAGACATCTCTACAATTTATTTTAATGGGTTGCCCTCTTTCTGCTAAAAGGAGGACACTTGTAACGTTAAATGGATGTATTACGTTATATTCTCGGGCCTCGTTACAGAATAGGTTACAGTAATTTTTAATATCCAATGCATTTTTTTTCGGAATAGGGCCTTAAGACAAGGGAGGTATTTTATCTCATGCGCATTTAAGTTTCGTATAAAACAAACAGATTCGGAAGTGAGGTCACAATCTGATGTTCGTATCAGATTTTGTTGATCTCTGACTATTATATTCAATGGAAAATTTACTGCACAGATCTCATCTTGTTTTCTGAAGAGTAGTGACTGAACTTGAAAAAAGGTATTAGTCCTTTCGCGAGATATAAGAGATAGTTTTAATGCCAATATGGTGTGTGTCGGTGAGATTAAACATTCTATGAAGGGTTGATAATAAAAGTAATTAGATCTAGTATTATTAATAGACAACTTATATTCTGTCCGGTTCAGGTGGGCTTCTGCCTCTCCTACCCATTCTCGTACTTGGTTCGGGGGAAATAAGAAGGGATTTAGCAACTTATTTTGACAAGAGCTCATCAATTTGGAGAATACAGTCATGTTTGCTACCAAATTCATTTCTTTCCAGATGAGATATTTAGAAATGCGAGGATGCTGAATTTTTTATAAAAATGCAGTAAAGACGTAATCAGTTACTAATAGGCTTTCAGTATGCGTTTTTGTGACATAAATTAGAGGATATCCGTAAATGGAGGTATCCAAGAACAAATTCGTTTCGTAAGGGAGAAAGGGCATATTGTTCCATAGATTGTTGCTGGAAACGTTATGATCATGTGGTAGTTTTACTATTATAGGGAAAGAAGATTCGTATATGATCACGTGATCATTCCGTACCATGTTTATTCCGCTATGTACAAGGGTCGGCAGTTGTAAAGGGTTGGCTACATTGGATACGCTGATGACAAAAAGCAGAGCTAGTCATAAGTTACTTGTGCTTGAGGGTGCCTGTCTTGCTCTGAAGGGCGGTCTTTGGCTATCGTTTTGTAGAGTAAGCGGCTGCTGTGGAGTTCGGCAAGAAAGTTTCTTGCATAGACAAGGGTATAGACCGATACCGATAAGAATGCATAGCCCTAATACCAAGGCCCCATAGCTTAATGTGTCAGTTATCCCGTGAACCAACTGAGCCCTAACCGGATGAAAAATACAAGGAAAGAGCACTCACTACTCGTAATTTGGTCATCATGTAGAGCATAATGAGAGATAAAATAATTGCCCAGGTTGTTAGAATTGAGATGTAAGGTCTAGGGGAGTTCACCTCATGAATGGATGTTGGGTCTATCACGGGATCAATATCATCAAAAACGGTATTGGGTAGGTAAAAGTCAGGACGGTTAGTCAGTGAGTGATCAGGTGAGGGAAGTCGGATTCAGAATGATTTCTTTTTTTGAAGATAACTTTGGAGTTCTGATGTATAAATAGTCATAGCACGTGCTGTTAGCTCTCGGGACACGTAACTGAAACAATATTATATATATGTACGTCATGTGTATATATATATATATAAATATATATATATATACACACACACACACACTCTGTACATTTTGCTCAGGAGGGAGTACGTAGGTGTTCATATGTACCTTGTGTTCAGATTTATTTTGTTGTTCTGCTCTGCTGAAACTTTTTTCTCACATTCTAACCTATTATAATGTTCATTAGTGCTATTTTGATACACTGTTATGAAGTATTAAGATTTTGCATCATTACTTGTAAATAATCTAATATTAATTACGGATGATCATCTGTGTCGATAGTAATGGAAGTCTAGTGGACTGTACGGAATACAGCACGAAGTCCGCTCAACTGGTGTCTGTATTGAAAAAGAAGAGTATATGGTTATATCGAGTATTTATAGATAATTTAATTAACATTGTACACAAAAGCTCAGTAATGTAAACTCGATACAGTTTTAATGTAAACGCCTATATACATCAATGAATTCATAAATGACGTGCTCATTATAAGTGGTTAATGATACACAATCAAAGCAAAGCAATTACAAAACTTCAGAATCCAACTTGTATTACCAGTTGAGACGGTTTGTCTCCAAAGATACATCGCATACCTTAGTCGTTTAACGTATTAGTTTAAAACGATCACTAAATCTATTTACACAAGTCGTAACTGACATTAGTTAAATAATACTCCAACATCTTTAAACGTTAGAATTGATGAAAATATAAGTAATTTCATTAATAGCACTTCCGGTGTTTAAAAAATGATACCATCTATTGAGTAGACAATTGTCAATCGTCTTTAACATTAGCACATTAGATCTTCTCCACTGATCGCACTTCGTGACACATAACTGAATCTGACGTAACTAGTAAGAGTTCTAGAAAATCCCACGAGTCTCACTTGCTTCTGATTCGTTATGACCTCTCTGTGCGATGCCCTGTATTGCAGTGAACATAAATATTTCAATAATTCGCTCAATATACTTACGATTTTCCCGTACCTCAGCCGCATATGCCTCGCTTAACAAAGTTGCAACTGTTGTTTGTGAATCGTTTGGTTCCATGCGCCGCTATTCGTCCCAACTAGTACAGCTTCCCTTGTGAATGTAAAAATTTTCATGTTTTCCGATCCCCGAATCGGTGGAATGAGCCTTCTTCCAGTTCACGTATACCTGACCCGTATCTAGTGAAGAACGGCGGCTATCCTCGGTATAGAAGAAACGACAGGCGAAACAAAAATCTGAATCGTTAATAACACTATATTGTAACTAAGGAAAAGTTTTAAACCATTCACACTGAAAACTTCTTTCCTCTTCCGCGAATTATCTCTTGGAATATTCATTTAACACTGGTTGCTGAGGTCCGTCTGATATGGATTTCGCAATATCGGGAGGAAATACGCCTTCACTTTCTTCGTTATAGAAGCTGTTATCAGCCTCCTCTGTTACACTTACATCGTCATTACAATCTAACGTGACACCTTCTCGTTCATTTACTTTCCGGTCTTTTACAGATATCTTCAGAAAAAAACCGGAATGTTTCTCTTCTGACCACTAGACATTGTTCACTGAGACACACAAACGAAAGAAAAGAGCGAAAAATATTTTTAAGTGCCTTTCATTTTCTTCTGGTACACCCTGAATGCCCAGAAACAGCATGAACGCGAGGACATTTACGAAAGAAAAATGTTCCGTTCTGTTACATAATCCGAAAAATGTTACTAGATTATACAAACGATTTCCCTACAGTTAGCCTAACAACTAACAATTCCTCCATAAAATATATCAACTAAACTAAACCTAACAACTAACTAATAAATAATAAATCTAACTAACCTAAAATCTAAAAAGAAGTATACACACTAAGACTAACTGGCTATTGGTAATCTAAGTGAGCGTTGGCGATTTCAATAGATCTCAGAGCAATTAAGCTCATAGTTCGCCAACGCCCCTTATCTATTAAGGCAAGCTTATTAAGAGCCCGTTTTGTCCCCTGAGGAATTGTACCTGTAGACCAGTGAATTTTAAAGGCTTTATTATCAACAAATAAATTCTTTAACTTTAAGTATTTATTAACTTTCTCCCGGGCCGCTAATTCAAGACTCCCATTATCTTTAAAATCTCACGGAAACTTCTATCACATAACGTGATGGTCAAATCAGGTTTCAACCTCTCCCGACCCGCCATCAGCGAAGGCTCTCTTGAGACACTGAAGCCCTTCTTAAGACAATGGTCCTCTAGAAGAGTTACTGTGAATTCTCTTAGGTTTATGAATATAACATTCGCCCAGCACATGGCCAAGCGATTCAGGTTTCACACGGCACCCTCTACATTTAACATCTTCGACGCTTCTAGCCTGAGCTAACACTACCCTCACGCTAAAAACATTTGCCCTCAGGGACAAGGCGTCGATGAACCGACCATCACCCATCAATTCAGTGTCATACAAGAAAGCATTGGCCTCAGGCGAGTCGAGGAAGTATTGAACACCCTTTCCGTGTGAGGCCAGGCCTTCCCACCTCCAGGTCTCTTCGCGTTTTACGGCATCCTTAAGTTTGCTGATCTTATTCAGGGTGATTTCTCCAATCATCCCTAATTCCTTTCCCAAACGGTCGATTTTACCTTTTACAATGACCTTTAAGGCCACATTTCGTACGACCGAATCCTCACTTTGAGTGAGTTTGATCAGCATTCTCAAAATTCCACGCCGAACTATCCCCTCCAATCTCGAAACCGCCAAACCCCCATCTCTGCTCCGAGAGTAGAGGAGGCAGTCCGTCGTGCATTCAGGTTAATGGAGGATAGCTTTAATTCTCTCACGCACCACCGCGTCGAGACCCTTCGGAAGAGTTATCCCGGCCTCCGAATTCACTCAGACATAGAGAAATCTGGGCAGCAAGTACCTCACTATTAGCTGTACCTTTTGCCTGGGTTTCAATTTCAATCTAGTAATTCTAATAGCAAATCTAAGTATTCCGGGCTGAAGTTCACCATTAAACCTCAAATGGACAATCTTTTCAATGGAACTAGGAGTGGGCGCACGTCTTTGTCAAGAACGCGAGATAAATTATGTCTAGCCGTTCCTACACAACACTTCTTGGCCAAAGAATAATGTCTCTTTTCCAAAATAACAGTCTGTGATGCACAAAGAAAGAATGAAGCTTTGCAAAGTTTGTTACTCACTGTTCTGAAGATGGATATAGTCCTGTGTAGTTCCTGTCGGAGATGCTGGTCTTCTTCCAGAGTTCTCAGTTGATGATCGCTGGTTAATTTCCCGGGATGAAACTCCTTTCGTTGAGTTGGTTAAATCTTGAAGACAATTTTTGATTAAAGATGGAGCTGCTTGGTATGGTTAATTCTCTTGTGCCGTTCCCAAATGTTGCGAGTTGCAACTAACGTTCCTTTAGTGTGCCTTGCAGAAGCAGGTTTCCGAAAATTTTTAACGGCTGATAAATAACTTGACTCTTAAAATTATCAGTCTGTCACCTACAGGGTAAATATATATATTTAAAAGTCACTACGATATTTCGTGCACACAGTTGCACGTATTCATGTGTAGAGCTTTTTTGCTGCACAAATTAACATAATATCACAAATATATAACATATCACATTCTCTCTGTAGAATGTAATTACTTCTTATTACTTCTCGACCCAGTGGCTCCGCCTCGTCCGGTTTCCACAAGTTAGCGGGTCACATAAACACCGTGCTGTGCATACTTGTCGTTTCTGGCAACCACAGTAATTATTCTTATATTCGCAATCCCTGCATTGGCAATAGTCAATAGGTGGTGGAGAGCAAGCATTACTGTCAAACTCAACGTGCAACAAATTTCTGTCGACTCTTGCATTTGCTTCTTTGCAGACTTCACTTTGTTCCTTTTTTATTAGCCTTTGCATTTCTTCAATTTGCTTCTTTTGAAGCCTTTTGTATTTCTTCAACTTGCTCCTTTTGTAGCCTTTCAATATGTTCAATTTGCTCCTTTTTTAGCTTTTCTATTACTTCAATCAGATCGTTCACATTTTCTTAGGAAGAGAGATTTTCTGCTTGTAATCGTTTTGCGCGCTCGTTGGAGAACTTCAGTTTGATTTTCAACTCCGCGAATTATCCATCTTTGTCTTTTAGATATCTCTTCATTTTTGTTTTTCTCATTTGAATTTTTAATTGAATTTTAATTATGGCCTTTAGGCATCTGAGGTTCACGCCGGGATAGGGAAGGAGAAAGGATTCGGGAAGGTGCCATCCCGGCATTTACCTGGTGTGACTGAGGAAAATCCCGGGAAAAACATCAGTCAAGATGGCTGGTCGCTGAGATCGAACCCAGGACCTCCCGAATGCTACGCCAACGCTGAAGTGTTGATAGTGCAAAAGTGACGATCGTTTCCTCTACAGGAGATAGTTGCCTTTACACATGAATACGTGCAACTGTGCGCACGAAATATCGTAGTTACTTTTATATATTTGAATATGTGTGTAATCTAATACGGAACATATACTGTAAGTATTTTCCTTCATTTTTCTCATAAATTTACTTTATATATACAGGGTGTCCAGTGAGGAAGCGCAGATATTTTGGGAGGTGATAGAGGATGTCATTCTAAGCAAAAAGGTATATATGAATATACGGCATATCCCCCCTGGTTTCCGAGATAGGGGGTCGGGTACCTTTTCTGCTCATGAAACCTGCTGCGTTCCAGTTAAGTGCGTATAGCACACCCTGTAGGTGGTGTAAAGACGCAAATCATAAACCATTCGAAAGGGAATGAAGGAAGCTTTCCGACGGTGCACAAGTTATTGCAAGTAAGATCAAAGGAGGGAAGTAACAGAGGGGAAAAGTAAAAATTTCCCTCGAAAATTCCCTTTTTCAGACAATTATCGCCTGTTATGTGTGGTGAGGGTCTGGGTTGCTTCGACTATTTGTTCCCCTGGAATGTTTGCACAGGCTTGTAGAATTCTTTCCCGCATATCTTCTCGTGTAGTGGGTTCTGTTCTGTACACTTGCTCTTTTAAATTCCCCCATAGATAATAGTCGAAATGGTGTGAGATCGGGAGAGCGAGCAGGCCAGTGAATGGAACCACCCCTTCCAATCCATCGTCCCTGGAATGTGATATCCAGTTATTCTCGGTTGATCCTAGCATTGTGAGCTGGACATCCATCATGCTGATACCACATAGTACAGCGGCGGTCTAGTGTCACGTCTTCCAATAATATTGAAAGCTGTGTTGTTAAAAAGTAATTATACATAGCGCCCGTCAGATGACCTTAAAAAAAATAAGGACCAACTATGCGACCATCAAAAATACCACACCACACATGGTCGCTGAAGCACTTAATGCCGCATCCAATGCGAATTCGTGCCCGGCCAATAATGCATGTTATTTCAGTTCAGTGCTCCAAGGTTGGTAAATGTTGCCTCGTCCGAGAACAGCATACGAAGCAAAAAATCAGCGACCGCAGCTTGTTCAAGTCCCCAGTTGCAAAACACGAGTCGAGCATGGAAATCTGCCGGTAATAGTTCCTGGTGCAGAGAGACGTGCTATGGACGAAAACGTTGACGTCACAAAATCCGCAGGACACTTCTTTAACTCACACCACGTCTGTGGGAAACTGCGATAGCTCGTGTGTGGGAATGCAGCCACTGCTGCCAAGACATCAAGTGGCATATTTTCACTTGTTGCAGAACGTGTAGGTTCATATTCGATAGTCAGACGTCCTGCATGTCGCAGACGATCACACAAATTTGAAAACGACCGCCTATCCGGATGATATCGTTCCGCATAAACTCTTGCAGCTTGAGATGCATTTTGATGGCACTCTCCAAACACTAATATCATGTCAACACATTCGCACCAATTCTGCTCCAGTATAAAACGTAATTTTATTGTGGACTGACAGACACAACATTGTACACGCGATATGAACCAAAGACACAAACTATTCTGCTGAGATATGATATCATCAATACCGTAGCACCGTCTGGCCAAAACTGTTGTGGTGGTTTTATCCAGGCTGTTAGGAGGAGAGAGCCCCCCCCCCCAAAAAAAAAAAGAGAGAAAAGAATGGAAAACGTAATCCCACCTGAAGACGTAATAAAACTTACAAGCGTTTACTTGCCTTCATTGAGTTTTTAATGATGACAATTCATACAGTATAAATCTGGAAATTGGATAGCCTTTCTTTTTTTATTTAGTAGTAGACTTTTACTCAGGCGCCTTATAAATTGATGTGCACTTAAATTCATGGACTTTTGGCATATCTGACTCTCACGTGTCGGGCCGAGATAGGGAAAAGCAGAGATGATGGAAGTTAGGCCAGTGCCTGTTGGACCATATCGCTCTCTGTTGAAAATTGGGAAAACTCACCAGGAAGGGACCCGAGCTTGAACTTTTAGTTCTGGGTGAGACTCTGTTCCATCTAAAAATGTCAGGTGCAACGCGTAAATTTTAGCTGCTGAGGTCTTATAGTTTTCTCACTAGCGAAGTCTAAAACCTCTTACGGAGATATTTTCTAAGCGCTTTGTGAAATAACGGTTGTGGCGTCCAGCTCTCTTGGCGCAATGGAACAGTGTTGACTTGCTGAGCGAGAGGTTCACGGTCGCAGCCCTAACCATGCCAACAGGTTTTTTTTTTAACTTTTAGAGTGTCACCTAGAAGAAGTATATTGCGTATGTATACGCAAATTTTTACTATTATTACGTAAGCGTGTGCGTCTGTCGCTTGACATGTCTAATTTTCAACCATTTAATAAAAAACTTACTCCAACGAATACACAAATAAATGATAAAACTACACCTACAACTACATCTACTACAACTACAGGTACAAGAAAAGAGAAATAATATTTTGGGAGGGGTTTTAGTAACATCCTTGTAATATGAAACCTCCTAAGATAATTTTAAATTTAGTTTGTAAAGATTTGTTCTCACTATAAAATTAAATAGCTTCAAAAAGTATTACTCAAACGAAATTAAAAATGAAAATGTGTTTTTGTCAATGTGATTTCGCGCACTCAGAATTGTCCACGACATTTACATATAGTTGAGGAAATTTCTGTTCGTAGAAAGTCAGGAAATGTTTTAGATTATTCGCAAGTATATTGCATTAAACACTGTACAAATATACACGCGTCCCGAGGGCTATTGTGTCAACATAAAAATTACGACAAAGTTGTAGATTTCGCTGTGCTTCACTACTACATGTACAAAACGTCTCTGCCATATGGATATAAACGAATACAAGAGGTGGGATTACGACCATTTACAGGCAGTACGACAGCTGAATTCGCGGATTAGATACTAATGACAAAACTGTGTATGTAGTCCAAGTTCAACTTTTTCCTATCACGTTTTAAATATATATCTGAAATTGGTTGGTTAGAATATATACTATTATAATATATCCTCTCACAGGTCGTACCGCGTGAAGGTGGGGTTGACTTTCACTGTGAACACAAGGAACTGAAAGTACTTTGCGTAACAGTGGCATTCACGAGCCTGGCCACTTTTCACTTGTAAACATTATGTCTGGGATTCTATATAGCGACCGTAACTCCCCAGTTAATCAAACACAGATAAATTCTAGCTACTCTTACGTAATATTAGCTAAGTTTGCGTTAGATTAGATATGCCCATAAAATTATCAGATTAGACTACAAAGTAACCATAATATTGTTTATCCTTCGCTTTTTCGATTTAAATCACAGACTAGTTTCACAATAAGTTGCCGTAATTTCATGTTAATGAGGGGACGTAGCGCGTAGAAATGAATTCGTCATTAAATGGACTACAACTGAATAGCACACTATTGGTACACATTTTACACACTTGGATTTACTTACTTTTCTTCCCTGAAGAAACCACTTCTCAGAAGTCCTAAATACTTAACTACTAAAAATAATTGGAAGGACATGCTGCTTTAAGACGTCAAAACGAGAATTGACATTTTCCTAGTTTTCTTATAAAACAAACTTCATTCTTAACAATTAACCTATCCATCAGTCGACCAGAATTTAGAATGTTTTGAGCAATACCTTATTATTTGACACTTTGTAACCAAGCCTTTATTTCCACATGCCTTATCATATACACTTTAGAAGTCTGTCTTCACGATTTCTGGTAGCTGGGAAATGTTCCTTAATACTGTCCTTAAATCTCACATCTTCTCTTGCGATTGTCCGTAAATATATTAAAGTTCTTAAAGATGGTATAGTTCATTGAGAATATAAGACTATTCAGATTTTGGAGCTGTTATTCACACTAAGTAAAATACTAAGTGTACTTTGCACAAACGAGTTATAGATAAACTAACTGTTCTTGTTGATGTAACCTGGTCGATGGTAAAATCAAGACTGGCCTCCCAAGACTCTGTTCTGTCTGGTTTTATTGAATTGTGATTTGCGCGACCTTCTTAGAAAAATGGGCTATAGATTATGGTTCTTTCTGTGAGTTTGAAAATCCTTGAGTTCCCATAGATGACAGGAAGGTAATTTTAAGTCAAGGTAAAGGGAGACGGGAACCGGATTTGCTATTGGTCTTTGGATCAAAATTAGGAGTGGGAAGGAATTTTATTTGTGTCCTTCTCGTGGACACCTGCCGGATGTTATACATTTTTTTCTTATTACTTGTTTTGATTTCCAAGTGAGAAGGAATTTTATTTGTCCAATTTACGGTGGGATTTGTCCTTGTAAATGATCGTTTCATAAATAGTTCTTTATTATTATTTTTTCTGTCGTTTCCTGTCTTAACACCTGTTTGGAATATGTACGTAACTAACCTTGTAGAAGTTGCTCTGATGTAATTCTTATCATTTCACTTTTGCAAATGGCGTTACTTGTTTCTATGTTGAATTAAATGTTTGTTCTTTTTATAGTTCGATTACAGGGCTGATTTCTTACCTTTTATTATATTTGTATTTTGTGAATTATATTTATGATATACCCTTTTCTCTCAACACTCCAAAATATATTAACCTTAGATACAGCCACACGCAACATATTTGAGTACAAACTCATCATGCAACATTAGATCTGGTTCAGTTAGTTTGCTTTGTTTTACATCATACATCAACGTATAGTTAAGACTTGGTTAGATTAGATGGTTTCATTATGTTTTTAAAATGCTATCATAAGTCATGCAACATGGATCCAAAATACACTGTTCATATTCAAAATACTGATGCTGGATTACATCTGGTTCAATCAGCTTACTTTCTGTTAGATAATTCATCAACCTATAGTTAACATTTGGTTAGATTAGATTTTGTTAGGTTCTTCAAGTGCTATCACCAATCATGCAACTTGCATCCAATATACACAGTTCATATTGAAAATAAGTCCTCAGCAAACGGTTACTTTTAATAATCATGCACTCAAATATTGTACACAATAGTTCATGCACTAACTAAAAGTTTCATAAATAGCATTATTTTTGGAAGTATTTCCTTTTGTACTACAAAATAGTGATGCTGGATTATATCTGGTTCAATCAGCTTATCAAGTACTGGTAAAAGTATAAGTAAACGTTGAATGCTGTATTGCTGTAAAAACACAGTAGAATTTAAAAGTACGTATTATAGAGAGATATTCTAAAAAAAGAATAATTCACACTTCCACATTATACACACCGAATCATTACTCTCAAATCCACAGCGCTCTAAATACTACAAAAACAAATTCTCCTGGTTATTGATAGCATGGATCTCTGGATTGCTCTATGTCTCACTCTTAATCTTTGAATCGTTTGCGCATTCAGTGTCCAAGTTTCAGAGCCGTACATTACCACAACTAAGACACATCGATTATAAAGTGTATGCTTCAGACACGTTGGTAGTTTGTGTTTGAAGATAAAGTGTAGTCTTCCAAACGAATTCCACGGCATTTTTTACATCTTTTGTTTATTTCATCAGTCAACTTGGTATTCGATCTTTTCAGCTGATCTAGGTAAACATACTGATGAACTATGCGTACTGTCTCTCCGCTAACGTTTATTTGCCTCTTTTCAGAAAATTCGTTGTACATTACTTTTGTTTTACTTAAATTCATTTAAGGCCTATTTTCGAACTCTTATTAGTCAGTTTTTTCATTCTGGTTAATATATTCGCCACTAATCTTTATTCCAACTTGATCCCAGTTTAAATATTAGAACACTCTGTCCAGGACCGCAGAAAAGAGATTTGAAGAAATTCAATCTCCTTGCCTTACTCCTTCTCCAAATTTAATTTTTTTTTCACTTTCTTGATGTAGTATAATGACAGATATAATAGTCGAATAAATGTTTCGCAATAACTTCATGTATTCACTTTCCATGCCTTGAAATTCACGTGATTTAACTACTGCTGCCAAGGAAAGAGAATAAAAAGCTTTTTGAAAATCTATAAATCCCAGACATGTTCGAATTTCTTATTTATAAGTTGTTTCCGTGACTAACGTTTTATTGGTTCATTGTGCTAAATGTACAACGAAATCCGGCTTGTTTACTTCCCTGCTTAAATCCAAATCTCGTTCAATATGATTAAAAATAACTTTGGTGAACATTTTCTATATAATTAAAAGTATACTAACTGGTCTGTAGTTTTGGACTGGTTCTTTGTTTCCTTTCTTGTAGAACAAAATGATTGTAGCATTATTCCTAGTTGACGGTGTTTCTCTCTTCCCCACACACACTAAGAATGATTTCACAAGTTCCTCCTTCAGCTTTTCACCTCCCTATTTAAATATATATCTTATGATTCCATCTTTATCTACTACTTTCATTACGTCTGGGACTTCAACATCATTTTCTTCTGATTCTTCATTTCCTAGTCTTCTTCAGAGTAGAACAAAATTAAATAGTAACACTACATATATATATATACATCTTACAAGCATACACAGACCATCTCACACACCATAGCTAGCATATATGCACAGTAATATCAAAAATAAGAAACAAAAAAGCCAATAAGCAATACATAAAATATGATGGTTAAATGAAAACATCCATTAAATTGAAGAATAAATGAACAATATGATTATCATATATAAATATGCAATAAATGAAAAAAAGGATAATTAATGAAATATTCAAGTATATTTCTTCATCTCATAAGGTTTACTTGACATTCAGCCCAGAGGTTCCTGCCTGATCACCAACCGAAACTCGGCTACGTGGATCATATATATTTTTTTACAAGCAGATGAAGACTGGTCAGGACATGATGTAGATGGGGGCTGTTCAGTCACAGGACTCGAGTATCATGGGTTGGATCGCCCGGCGAACAAGAACACTCCACCGGAAGTCTTGAGGTAGATGACGAACGTTTGCGCGAAATGATGACGGGCGAACGGTACTCGAACGGAAAGCGAGCTGGGAGAGAGCAGGACGGGGCTTAATCGATAAACTTCCCGTTTACCAACGGCTTCTCAATCGAAGCCACACGCGCGCCGTCCAAGCTGCATCATGACAAAACCCCAACTACACCTCCAGAGGGCGTGCAGGCTTATTTATAGTTAGTCCTGCTCCGTCCCCTGGCTGCCATTGGCCGGGGGTTTGAAATGATGCATCCCAGATGCGGTGCGGGAGGCTTCATCTGCTTTATTTTCCAAAGTACAGACATATTCCACTACATAATTATTACACAAACTAAAAAGAAAATGTGCAAAAGGTAATAAAAAGTCTACATGGCAAATCTTCCTCCGGAAGCAAAAAACCACAGCCATATTATCACAAAAAATCCTTATGTGTTGGTTAGGAAACGTCAAAATGGCGGCTGCCACTGCCATGAACTCGGTGACAAAGATGGGAAATTCCTGAGTGAAGTGTGTAATGAGTAAAGGCACTTCTTGGTCATCTACCACTGCCACTGATGACGGGGTTGCATCCGTGTATAGCACTTTGCGCACAAAATCCGGTTGGAAAAAGATCCAAAGGTTTGGAATGAATGTTCTTCACAGTACGTTCTGCCCACGTAGGCCACACGCCATGTAGAATAGCTGTCAATAACGGGAACGACATGTTCGTAACTTTGGTTACCCAGGCGATATAACCAGCTAAAACTTGGCGAATACGTTTACTATGCAGGTTAACTAACGTAGGGATAGCTCGTAATAAAGACATATTTTGGAAGCACATTCACTGTACGAGTAGGAATGTCAATCTTCATTCCTAAATAAGTAATAACTTGCACCGGCTGAAGCACACTTTTTTCAAAATTCACTGCCAGCTGGGACTGGCAAATCACTTGCACTGCTTGTTGCACTTGGGAATAGGACCCATACACTAGAATATCATCATAGTACACTAAATAAGAACACTTTCCTTGTAACAAAAAATTCAACTCTCGACGCATAGCTGTCTGCATAAAAAGAGGTGACAAGGTCCACCCCATGGGAAGACACTTAAAACGAAAATATTTTCGGCGACACTTTACGCCGAAGAAACGGCGAGTAGTAGGAGCGAGTTTCACATGATAAAATCCATCTCTTAAGTCAATCTTGGCGAGGTAGGTGTCAGAACTCACATAATTCACTAAATCCAGTACAGAAGGTAGGAACACAGTGGGGGGGGGGGGGGGGGTGATAATGCGCCCCCCCCTCATGGCAGTCATAGATGATTCTATGACGGTCCGGGGGTTTTGGCACTGCGAAAATTGGAAAGGTGTTACACACAAAAGTAGGTGAACATTGTTCCACTATGTCTGCGTCACACATTTCTTGTAGCACTGCACTAAACACTTTGTTCGTGCCTCTTATCCGCAAAGGGCATGATACTGGAGGAGTGTGATGAAGCGGCGTCCCAGTAGCGAGATTCCCCGGTTTTTGAAACTTGCAGTTGAGCTTCTCTTGTGTCAACAGACGTCTTGGAAAAAACTGGGGAAGAGAGCCGTCGCTCTCCAGTTCAACCGTCACATCCGAAGCAGTCTCGTCGGGCGTCCCCGGGTCTTGGACCTCAGCGGGCGGAGGGCTGGCCTGATCACGTACAAGTTCGCTGACATCTTGAATAATTTGTCGCCAAAACCACCAATCGTGAGATGCAATGAGATAACTTTAAGACGTGTTCCATTACAAAGACTGCAATCAATATTCGTAAAAGCATAAGAATTCATCCTAACTTGAGCTCAAGTTCATGTGGTGGTAATGAAGAAAACGTTAAGGAGTTAATTAGTTCAACCGGTGCAAATAATGATCATCATCATTATTTTCGTACTTATAATTGCTTAAATATGTTGCGGACTCTCTAGGGAGATACTCGAATATAATTTTGTTAACTTGATCCACATCAGCATTAGTCGCGCATAACACAGCACACTGGTAGGAATCTGTGCTTGTAAAATTCGGAAATGTATGTTGTACCAACTGTTCCAGTGAATTAACACAAATGTCTAAAGTTATGTTAATAAGATCAGTGTACATGCAGCCAGCAAGATTATAAGTATCGTAGCGTTTGCCATTCCCAATATCTAAAAGCCATTCCGAAAAAGCCAATTCGTTTGCATCTGTACGCATATTAATTAGTTGTTAGTTGAAACTTTTTAGTAAGAGGCCAGAGATAAGACGATGTGAGACAGGATTCAGTGACTTTGTTGATGCTGGCGTTCCGAATAATAAGCAGAATTTGTCTAAAATCTCCGAAAAACAAAACAAAAAAAAACTATTTTTCCTTCCATTGCAGTTAGAACTTTGCATCATGTCTCTCATGTACCTATCCACTGCATGTATAGATGCCTCATCCCAAATAAAGAGTGAAGTTTGCTTTATACGAGGTGACCTTTCATCACTGACATCATAATCTGCCGTCGTTGTATCATCAAGCGTCAGTGGAAGTCGAAAGGCCCTATGTGAACAGTCACACCATTAGGCAAAAGAACTGCTGTTATTCCAGATCAAGCAACGCAAATAACGCTCTTCCCGACTCTCAACAGATTATTTACTAGTACATTGTACAAATACGTCTTGCGTGTACCTGCTGGCCCATCGACATAGAAAAGTATTTGCTACATTCTGACCGGAACTGGTTTTATAAATGGCTGTCATTATAGTATTAAAAATATGCAACTGTTGTTCATTCAGAGTAGATGGATCTGATGGACCACGGATTTCTATTCTAACCACTTCTTCCTCTGCAGCTACAATTGGCGTATCCTCTATTCGCAGTTCTTCTAACGAAGGGCCATTATTTCTTTCAATAATACATTTAATGTGACTAATGGCTTTGGATTTAGCGATTTATTCTGTTAGACCTTGATGCATAAAATCCTGAATGAATAATTGCGTATATTTAGACCACATTTGTCCCACTAAAGGGACAACAGGTTCAGAAACTATTGTGCAAAGGAGAGCGAAAAGTGTCCGTAGCCTTTTAGGAGATACAACAGAAGAAATTTCTTCAATACAAGAAGAGTACGTATTTAAATCATCTGCGAGGTTTAGTGCCATGCATGCTTCGAAAAATGTATCGTATTTTTTTTTGCCCATTGACAGTTAATAGGTCATCGACATTTTTCGCACCTCGCACGTTTAACAACAGTGTGCGAAGGTAAAATCTTTCAGTGTTTATGAGAGATACTTGCATAATTGTACCTATAGTATTTATTGATCGAACGCGTCGCTGCCATTTTGATTCTTTATTATTCCAAGAATAATACTCTGGTAAATGTATTTAATACACTGAATCGTTGTACAAGCTTCAAAGTTTGTGTGTGTTTCATACTTTTTCGTTGCATATCTATTATACGGCACAAGATTTCTATTATCGTAGACACGTCTTCCTTTCACAACAACTCGATCTTCATCCCTTTTTTGGATACGCAGCGTGCATCCTCACACATATACGTTTTCTCACTAATTGGTTTTGGAAAACCTTTCGTACATTTTCCGTCCTTCATGCAGTAAGCGTTCGGATTTTTGTCGCCACACAGATTACGTAAATAATTTTCAGAAACAATTTTGAATAGGTTTGGTTCTGAATTTTTATCTGGTAGTTCTGCTGTTATGATAGAATCAACGGCTATTTCGTCAAAAAAATTGTCTACATCCTGAAAACCAATTAATAGATGGACATGCGGCAAACCTCCTTTTTGAAACTCTATGCTGTACATGAAATACGAAACAGCACCATATATTTCCCTATCTTTGATCTCTGATAGAAATTCTAGCCTAAATACTCTTGCTACTGTATCCGCTCTGTCCTGAGGACTTTGTATACCATGTAAATGTTATTTAATTTCATTCCAGTTTGGGTTACAGGTTATTGTAATGAATAAGGCTTTTTTAATCTAGATAACAATGGCCATTGCATTCAGAAATTGTTTTTACCATATATCTTGGAGAACCCGTGTGGTTAACAGAAGTATAGTGATGCGCCGAATTCTACAATTTTCTTGCTGTCTTTTCTTTTCGAGAAATTCATATAGATGTGTATAGTCATTTCCACGTATCTGTTTTTTATTATTTTTGATGTACCATAAATCATTAGCCTCGACTTTGAACCATGAATCTACTAAATATTGCTGGAAAAGTTTTGTAGATAACTGCAAAATAGAAAATGTATCTCGAACTTGCAATCTGTATGAGTAATAAATCAACTTTAAATGGCGGACATTCACCCACAAATATTGTTGCTATTTCTGAAGGCGTGTCAAGGAACCCTTTCTCTTTTAGATCGTTCCTTAATCCTTCCTTGAATGCTATATTCGTATTGATTGGACCCTGGGACTCTGGATACTTTTCTTTCAAATTTTCAATTACGTCTCTTAACAACATATAAGATTTAGCTATTTCGTGATTTTGACGCACCATTTCGTCTAAAGCTGCTGAAGTATCACGACGAAGACGATTGCCTAGTGCTTGAGACTATGACGTAGGGCCTCTGTAGAATCAGTGAAGTACAATTAGTTATTTCTCAACGGGTCGGAGGTGAAATCATTTGGAACAGACTGGGTAAAATGATAAATTTGCCCACACATGGTGAAACATGGGCATTTTTCTGTATTTCGATCACGTGGGACATTTGCACAGAACGAAGCCATACTGAAAACATCGTTGTATGATCGGATATTTAGCAAAAAATCTTTACTTTCTTCGTTTTGAGATGTGAGAGGTCTGTGGAGAAGTACAGGACACGGTTGTAAAGGAGACAATTTCACTGTGCCAAATTGGCAGCATGTCGCTACTGAGAACATTCTTGAAAAAGAGTGCATTGCACGACCTACGAATACATTTCACATTCATTCTACCTAGTTTATATAGAGGCACAGTCTCAGCTCTTTCACTTCCACGAATAGCTTTTCTGTAGGATTGTTTCCTATGAACTGCTGGCGGTTGATTACTACCTTGTACAGGACGATGAATATTTGGTATTACTTGACGAACAACAGGTTCATTACGTACATTCACAATTTCAGCTTCTTGTCTAATCAAAGTTGCTAAGGAAACATAATCTGAATCTTGTGAAGAATGTGCAGTTTGAGGAAAAACCTTGCTGTCAGTTCCTCTCACTGATATCTCAGAGTTAGTCGTGGTCTTAGCATTTTTCGAAACTAATTCTGCAAGAGGAATGTCACTTGAGCTTTGTGATGTTGGCACTGCATCTTTCATATTGGCAAAAACTTAAGAGGTGCTCTTTGTCCCTTTCGGTATCAAATGTGCCAAAGGAATATTATCGGATTCTTGGGATGATGATAATTCCTGTACACGCGAATCACTTTTGTTACGGTCTTCCATTTCTTTATACTGTAACTATGTCCAGCCAGCTCCTTAATACAAACAGCGCACAAGATATTCTCTTTTACTCTTAAATCTCAGGGAAGATATATTTATTTTGTGAGTCCCTTAACCTAATGATATCAGTTCTAATGCTCCCGTAGTGCAGTTAGGGTGCCCCACTAATGAAAGTTTGCCTACGGAGTTGGGACTACGACTAACTATCGTAGTACATCTAACAGGAGGCTGTATAATGTCACACCAAAAAGAGCTTATAGCCACAATACGGTGCAACACTAAATGTTAGATAATAAAAGAAAAGGTAAAATATAAGAGGTTTATTTCATCACATACATTTCCTCTGCTGCATGTAACACCTATTGAGTATACATGTCCGCTGTACAGCCATCTTACTGCACACGGCCATATTCAACATTCAATTAAATGCTAACTCTTTATATAAGCTTGAAAACGTGATAACTATTTCTTTTCAATTATAATTATAATCTTTTATAACCTTCAATAATGTTCAAACACATTCAAATCATAAAATGGCTCACTTCACTAATTCAGCATTTGCACTGCTGCCATCTGTTGTACACATTTTCAACAGATAGAAACATATCAGGTTACTTCATGACCTGGCGTCGTAATTCCATTGGTAAATCATGAATGCATTACCTTTCAATATAACACCTGACATGCATCTTACATTTCGTAAACTTTAAATTCAAAAAAAAAAAACAAAAAAAAAAACAATCAAATTACCAGCACGCTGTAAGTGCAGCAATTATTAATGACATGTCGCAAACATGCGAGGAATTCGGCGTAGTTTCTTTCGTCTACCTTAGATAATTTCTTTATTGTAACGAATGTAACCTATTACGTCAGAAATGTAGAATTGTGAAGGGGGGGGGGGATTAAATAAAAATAAAAACTTTGAAAATCCCTAATTAAGCTTAATTCTACTGTTACGTATGCAAAAATGATTTTTTTTTTTTAAAAAAAAAACATTATTTTGATCCTTTTTTGGGAAGTACATAAAACTGATTTTTAAGGTGATAAAAGTTAGACATGTTCATAAACTGCAAAAGCTAAATTCGACAAAAATGTAACACATCAGGTTCTTGCACAGTGCAAAAACTGAACACATTGTACGAGGGCTCTTCAATAAAGACTGGTCATTACTTCTTATGCTTTGTATATAAGCTGTAGAAAATTACTTCCATATCATATTTGGAACCTAGATGGTAGGCATATGTAATGTATGCATGGTATAATACGTCATATCACCTTAGGCAACACATACAATATAAAAATAATTCTCTACAGCAAATATATGAAGTATTAGAAATGATGATCACTCTTCATTGAACAGCCTTTATACATTGTTTTCTTTAATAGTCTATTGTTAAGCAATACCCAGTCTACGAAATATTACAATAATAATTACATTCATTAAAAATTTATTGAGACCTGAAGTAAATGGTTTTAAATCAAACAGAATGAAAGTACGGAGGAAACACTGTTGTACAAGGAACATTTCAGCTTCCAGATGTTTGAAACAATATAAAGGAAAGAGATTTACACGTGTACAATTTCTATGAACTAAATTTCTGCAACATAGTGAAATTTACTAATATTATCTACCATAAAAAATATTTTAAAAAAGTACAAAATGTTATAAACAAGTCACGTTTATGTAGCTGGGTTGAAGAGTAGATTAATGGAAGCTAATTTTTAATTTGATAATGGAATACGTATATCCATACTTTCATCTGCAATGCAGTTTGATCTTAAATGACAATATTAATTCCACTAAAGAAATTTAATATGTACGTGCTTGTTGACAATTGATTACATAAAATAGACTATAACATAACATGGTTGATAATGATGTGTTACCCTTTTATCTACTAAACACTTTAACATTCATAATTTCTTAATTGGTAATGGTAACCCCCTTTTTTTTTTTTTCAGGTTAAAAAATCTTGCTGGAATTTTTGTTGGACCAGCAAGGATTTAGCATTTATTTCCAGCAACACAGTATGTGTTTTGATACATTTACCTACCATAATCCGTTGCTAGGCCAGCCGAAAATCCAGGAAAAGAAATATTCACACCAACAACCTTCTAGCAACATAGTGTTTGTTTTGAAACATTTTTCAGAATCCATTTTGTGTTGCTGTAAATTCATGCTGGATTATTGCTGGTTCAACAAGGTTATTTAACCTGGGTTAGCGTTTAGAGAGCAACTTTAACCTTGTATTGCTCGTTTTAGCAAAAGCATTGATTATATCCTCCTTGTCTAAAGACACTGTCTTGTCTTGCTCACAAGATAATATTAACAGATTGTTTAACCATGCGTCGCTTATTGAAGATTACGAAGCCTGTTTTTTTACTATTTTTAATCTGCTCATTGTCCTCTCAGCAGAACAGCTCGTCACTGCAATTGATAAAATAATTCTGTACATCACTAGCAATGTTGGGAAGCCCGATACTTGTACTAGAAATCTATATGGTCTTATGAACCCCTTTTTCAACCACATGCTGCAATTGTTGTTTCTGCTGTTATCAGCATCAGTTCCATCCGCAGAAGAAGTAGGCATCATATCAGAAATTTCAACAGCTTCTGCAGCGTGCCTTGTAAATTTCTCGAAAGCTGCATAGCTCGGAAGCAACATCTAAACTGTCCAGGTTGTAGTACTCACAAAGATCAGATATATCTGTTTGCATTGAGTTTCTTTTAACAAACTGTCATCTGTAAAATATTGCATTTGTTTGCACATTCCCAAGACAGTGGTCAGAAAATCTGTCTTCTAGCTGCACTGAAAGTGCGTCCAGGACTTCAAAAAAACACTTCCACTTTTATTATTTGTAGAGGGTCACGCATTCATCAATTCCTAGTTCGTTGAAGAATTTCTTCTTCCTTGATATGCGTTTCTCCGTTGGACTTACAACACCTAAAGAAGATGTATAACCTTCAGTTTTTAGGTAGATTTCGAAGAAAATATACCTATTGAGATCGGTATGATATGAAATGTGTATATATATATATATATATATATATATATATATATATATTTTACACGCTAGCGGCCATAATTTTGAAGATATTTGAACCAAATTTTTATATGTTGTTTCTAGGCTTAATAGCTCGGTTAAGTTCGTTAATGAGCAAAATCGGTCGCCATCTTGGATCCAAAATGGCCGCCGAACCCATTGTTGTATAGAATACACAGCCTAAAACGCTGGGGCTATTGAAATCAAATTTGGCATAAAGGTACAACATCACTTTCTGATTATGAAAATGTTACCTAATGAGTTCAAAGACGCCATCTTGGGTCCAAAATGGCGGACCTAAAAATCCATTTTCCACACCATTTGAGCTAGAGATACGAAATTTGGCATAAAGGTGCATTATGACGAGTAGCTTAGGGAAATATCAACATTTGGGAAAAGTCGCCATCTTGGATTCAAAATGACCGCGCAAAATCCCATTTTGCACACCGTTTGAGCTGGATAAATGAAATTTTACTTGAAGTTGTACTATCACAAGTAGGTCACGACAAAATAAGAAAACTTTCAAAAAGTCGTCAACTTGGATCCAAAATGGCCGCCCCAAAAACCCAATTTCCAAATCATTGAAGGTAGAGAAACGAAATTTTCAATGAAGGTGTATGACCAAGAGTAGGTTACAATAAATGGGGCAAATCTTTCCTTTGGGGGCGCAGCCAACCGTGGGACGGTGAAGATGTACTCCGTGGTGGTGTAGTGCTGCAGGGAGATTTTGGTTAAGATAAAGGAGGCGCATCCTCTCAAAAGCACTGAAGTTGGGGGGCGAGCCCCGGCTCCCAGCGAAACTTCGAAATCTACCTCAGCCTGTAGGCCTACCGAAAGGGATTTTTTTCTTCATGTTTTCCCATCCTTCTGTAGATCGTATTGCTGCCAATTTCTCTTTTACATTAGCTATTACACCTGTCATTATACCATAACCAACGATAACTCCCTCCAGTAATTTTGTAACTGGACCTAACACGTCGAAAACAGCGTGCACAATTTGAATTTTTGCTAATAACTTAAATTCTTGCAACTGACGAAGGAGTGTTCTTGCTGGTCTTCTGGACGTCTGTTCATCCAAAGTTTTATTGTTGGCTATGGCATCACGGACGAATAAAACCTCTTCCAAGCATTTTATAATAGTGCTCACTGCTTCTTTCTTGCTATCCCATCTTGTGATGCTAACTTTTTTAAGCGTCTTTTCCCTGTGCCTTTGGTTTCGATAAATATATGGTGACGTTTATGACTGGACATGAAAACATAGACGTTCCAGAATACCGAATAGATCCCTGATTTGACTGCAACTTTCTATGGATTTTTCAATTACCAATGCAAAACGATGAGACGAACACCAAACATAAAATGCTGTTTCGCAAACATTTTGAATGGGTGATTTGAGACCATTGTATGCTTCACGCAAGTTTCCAGCGCCATCCATACTCTATCCTATCAAACATTTCAGATCAATATTTCCAACACCTTTTCTTTCAGGTAAGCACCACTCGTATCCCCAGAGGTGAACACATGAAGAAGTCGTTTCGACTGGTTTGGCTTTCTCGGATTCACTGTCCTCGCGATATCCAATTAATACAGCTGTAACTTCCTTTTTACTAACGTCTTGTGGAGAGTCCAAACTAATAGAAAATTTTCCACTATTCTTCATTTCACTGACAATAATATTCTTGACAAGCCTGGCAATTGAATCGATCAGATCACACACGTTTCTATAGCTGAGAAACTTTCCCGAAAGTTTCGTATGCGATTGCCTACTTCTCTCAATTTTTTTCCAAATACACGCGTGCATTTGCATTGTGCTTTGCTAATGTTTGAAATAGATTTATTAGTTTCCCATTGAGCGCGTCCTTCTTTCTATAAGCAATCATTTCAGTGGATAAGTAAAGACAACAGTCAATTAGAACCGACAACACTTCTCGATTATGTTTTACCACCTGTTTATAATTTGAAGCTACGCACTGATCAATACGTTGGTTGGCGCACCATCGTAATTTATCTACCAGACTGTTCACATGGTTCTTTGACTTTTCGTGACGTTCAGTGTCTCGTAATGCATGACCAGTTTGCCACCCATTATATCCAGTTGTAGACCAAACAGATTGTTCCGAAGGCATAGCAAATAATAAGCAATGTAGGCAGAAAGCTCGATCAGTACTTTGACTGTAAGTTAACCATGAACGTTTGTGTTTCTTTTGGTCTGGAAGCGTGACGTAACGCCATTCAGGCAAAAATCGTCTTCCATTCACTAATGGAAAGTACACTCACTATCAGTAAACTTAGAGTCTTCAAGTTGAAGAGAAAGATTTATCTCTATACCTGACAACTTTCTTCCTTCGCTAGATCTAATTCGCATATAGGATCACTATCTTCATCTTCATTCGCATTTACTTCTATTTCAAAGCTGGGTGCTGAAGTAGGAGCGTTGAAGACATTTGGAACGGATTTTTCATAAAGTTCAACATTTTCAGAGGAAGTAGGCTGTTTGCAAGTTGAACCATCATCGACTACGAGATCCGTTTCTTCTTTCCTCTTCTAGACAAGAAAAATCCTCGACAAGAATCCGAGTTTCATCAGAAAAGGAAACAGCAGGTGACTCTTCTTCTTTATCATCATCTTTGTTGCCATCGTTGTTGAAATCAGAATAGTTGACGCAAAATATTTTTTATATTAATTATTAGTTTTAGTTATGAGTTGTCCTTTCTCATTCTCATACTCATAATTGCTCATCATAGCGGCCGATGCACCTAACGGGTTTTAAAAGTGTCCAGGTTCAAGAGTCCCTAAAATGACATAACCGCGATCATTCAAATAAAGTGCCAACTAGTACTTCGCGCGAAAGAGCAGGGCTACGTTAATATCGCATACCATAGATTCATAGCTTAATAGGGATAATTTTATTTACATGAATCACAAATAAGGAATATTAATGCAGCAACCGCCTAACTAAGCTGAATCGCCTTCCAATCCATTGAAGCAATTCCCACGCGAATAATAATTCAATCTTGACTCACAGTTTCTGCCATTCACACTTATCGATTACGAGAGTCCCACAGTTACACTTTCGATAGTTTTTAGTCTGAGACAATACTTCAATCTTCTTACTCAACAATCTGCTACTTGAAATTACTTATTCTCGGGAGTCGTTAACACGCAGTGACGTAAATGCGATGATTGGGGGGGGGGTATCCATCCACACGCAGTAGTCTCTTGAAACAACCTCTCCAACCGAATTATTTCTTTGGCTTTGCAACGTCTCTTAATAATCATGTACGATACTGTGTCCCACCGACACACACACACACATCGCTGACCTCGCTGGACCAAACCCTTTCCCAGACGAGTCAGGAGCGTAGCAATGCAGCTCCAGCAAACTTCCTCTTACAAGCTTACCCTTCATTGCTTGTTCACTGAGAGGAAACTTGTCTCATCACTCTCCTTCCGTTAGCAACGGGAATCATCTTCATAACCTCAACTTTCACTACAACCATTAGTCCCCTAAAATTACAAATTCCAAAGGAGATAACGCACTCCACTAGTTTAATAAATTAACTACATTGTAACTCTCTCTCTTCGCATGACCTCATATGTGTTCGTCTCCGTCCAGCTCCTACCCTCGCTTCAAGGCGATGTCAAAGTGGCCGGAGACGAAAACATGTATCTACATCCAGAGTTACTTTCGAAACTTCGGGCTCTCCTGTAACTCGATACTTAAACATTCTATGGGATGAGGGACTAACTTAAAAATGACAAAGTCCCAACTTTAAGAAAATGGCAGAGTCCAACAAGATGAAAACGACAGAGTTTCCCTCCGAAGGGGTCTTAGAAATTTCTCTCTCTGCTACATTCTGACAACGCAGATACAATTCCGTTAGAAGTGTTGCATCTTCCAGGGTAGGCAAAAGTAGGCCTCACCGATGAGTCGGCTCCAGATTTATAGCAACAATTTTCCGCCTTATAGCGACATCGGGAACACTCGTGGTAGCAGAAACTTCTCGGACTCCAACGTGCACACACGATAGCTACCGAACTTTCACTCTCTCACGAATACTGGCGATTCAGAAAGCTAGCTAAACAACAGTAAAAATATTTCCCCACGGTATCCCTTCCAAAAATGACAAGAAAGGAGAGCAAACATAAGACAATAATTTAGTATTTATACATAGTAAATGTTCCATTAATAAAGGATTATAGAAATATGCAGCTAATTTAAATTACGTGATTTTTCTGTCACGTCATAGTTCTTATGAATTTGTAATTAAACATTACTGAATAGAAGTTCTTTTTGCTGCTGACAGTTGAAGAAAAGATACATACAATAGACTTTCTGCTAACCACAGAACCAAGACCTGGTCGCATAACAAAAAAGTCAGCTACAACGCTGGATCTAATTCGCATATAGGATCACTATCTTCATCTTCATTCGCATTTACTTCTATTTCAAAGCTGGGTGCTGAAGTAGGAGCGTTGAAGACATTTGGAACGGATTTTTCATAAAGTTCAACATTTTCAGAGGAAGTAGGCTGTTTGCAAGTTGAACCATCATCGACTACGAGATCCGTTTCTTTTTTCCTCTTCTAGACAAGAAAAATCCTCGACAAGAATCCGAGTTTCATCAGAAAAGGAAACACCAGGTGACTCTTCTTCTTTATCATCGTCTTTGGTGCCATCGTTGCTGAAATCAGAATAGTTCTTATGAGGTCGAGAGTCCAAATAGGTTCTTGGCCAGCTTCGTAGTCCTACGTTGTTTTTGCGCGCTCGTTTTATCCTTTTGCCGATTCTCGTTTTTACTTAGGCCTAAACCTTTTGCCAATTGCAGTGCATTTTTAACGGGAGTATCAGTCAGAATAGCTGACGTCCTTTTCTTTCCTCGTTGTGTTTGCTTCCTAGGTGCCGCCTTTTCAAAAGGTCTTACCTCTTCAGGAGTATGACAAGTTTGTTTGGAAGTCGAAGGAACACCTTCTTCGGACGTGCTAGCCTGCCTTGGTGGAGAAGAATGTGATGCTTTGGTTGGGTTTGAAGTAGGGTGACGAACAGTTGATTGCTCTGGCAAGTTTGACGTCTGTTCAGGATTGGTTGTGGCTTCAAGATTTGGTAGTTCGCTGGCAGGAGGTGGCTTATCCGTAAAGTATGATGGCAAGAAATCCGATTGTGTAAATATTTCGGGATTCAGTGGGAAAATTCCCGAAACTCTAAAACCCGCCATAATATTGACTGGTGTTAACGCTAGTGGTACAGCTCTAGAAAAGATATCGTAGATAGTCATGGGCCTTTTATTTGTGCTTACCCAGGCATCACAAGCCGTGTTAATTTGCTTTTTTAGGGGTCCATACACACTGCGGTCTAAGAGTTGCAGCTTGTGACTACAGTGAGGGGGGAACGACAACAAAGTAACACCGTTAGCTTTGAAGTAGTCCAGTGTTGCTGCTGACAGATGGGAACCGTGATTGTCGAGAAGAAGGAGACTTGGTTGTTTCTCTGAGTAACGTGCGTAACTTACAAAATGTTCAGCAAACTTGACAAAATTTTGTTCCATCATCCAACCTGACGGGTTTGCATCACCATCACATCCGGGAGGGCCATCACGCAGAAAATGTTGGTGAAATTTGACCCTGGGAAATATCAGAAAGGGTGGGATGCTGTTTCCTGGAGCATTTACAGCGAATGCTGAGGTTAATTTTCCGATTTGTTTGAAGCCACGACGTGCAACTATTCTATCTGGCTTTTGGACCGTGGTCACCCCCGTTTCGTCCATATTCCATGTGTCGTTAGGCCGAAAGTTAGATCGCTTTATCACAGTTGTCAGATTCTTAAAAAAACAAATCAACGTTTGTCCTATTGAAGCTAGTTGCCCGAGACATGATAGTGGCCTGTGGAGTTCTGATTGAAATTTGACGGTTTCGTTTTAAAAACGAGGTGAACCAGTCAGGCCCTGGCATCTCATTATCTGCCCAACTTGGGGGCACCTTTCGGTGGTAGACCTACTTCTGGTTATGTTCCTTCTGCTTGCAGCAAGTCCAGGACGGGGGATGCCGGCTCGACAGGCGCTTCCGGTGTAACAGGCTTTTCCGGTAGGGGTTCTTCCAGTACAGGCGTTTCCGGTTGAGGCACGTCTGGTTGGGGGATCACATCTGAAGGTGGCACTACTGGTGTGAGGACATCATTAGAGGAACGAAATTTTGTCCAGTAATTGTTCAGAGTCCTACAGGAAATGTTGAAGTCCATAGCCGCGTTTCTAACACTGCTCCCCTCCCTCACTGCTACTAGAGCGGCATTTATTGTGTCAGGGGTGTACGAGCCTCTGTTAGTCTTCCTTTTATAGTTGCGGACCATGTTCAGTCTGTGAAAAACACATTTCACAATTAACCTTTTGTGATCAATAAACATTTTTAACCTACAATGAATTTACCTCAGTTCTATTACTAGGGCCTACTAGTATTTTTTCGTAATAGACTATGTGGTCAATGGCAAACACGTATTCAGTAATTTTTTGGGGGGGAGGGATAGGGCCACAGCAGCTTCGATATTTCGAGGGGGTTGTTCGGACGTCATTTTTGCAAAACAAGTGTCAGCATAGGATAACATTAGCTTTTTTGACATCCCCCCCCCTGGCTGCGAGCCTGGTCAAGGGCTACGTATTTTGTACCATATATTGTTATTTCGCAGAGTTTTTTACACAGTAGGCCCTACATGGATTTGTTATAGTTCTACTACAATTAGAGAAACTGACTGAGACCGGAAAAATGTTGGAATACGTGCCCCGTATGTTGTTGGTAAACCTGCCCCATCGCCATTTTTGAACTTCAACATAACCTTGACGAGTAATGGTGTATATTATTTGCAAAACAAACACATCATTACGTAAAGGAAGAACACCATCTTTAGTACATGCAATGTCAAAGCAGTACGTTTAACGCTAGTACATTTATTTTAAGTTTTAATGCAGACCTGACAATTTACTCATCTTCGAAAAAAATGATTTCACAAGATCTCCTGCCTACGTCAACACAGCTACTCAACTGAAACTTGCGTAGATGGCGTGCCAAGCATTGCTGCTTCAGCCAGTCCATCCGCAGGAGCGAATTACCGGATCCTTTCAGAACTACAGCCAGTTGGAAAACGTGCCCCGGTCTCCCCTACGTACGAAGCAACTGTCCAAATTAAATAAAGACAAAAACATTGATTCTTAGTGAATAGTGATTATCGTTAATTTCTTTATTGTTGTACGGAACGATTAACTTATTGTTGTGGAGCACAGAGCGCAGCTGATAACGAAAATGACTTAGGTCTATTTCCGGGAAAATTGGCGGGGTAAACCGACGTGCAGCTAAGATCAAGATGTACACTGTGCGGTGCGTCACTGAAGCCTAAGCTATTGAACAAACTACTGTAATTTCCATTGATGATACTAATTTAAAAAAAAAAAAAAAAAACATAACTAAAGGTATCTTCAAAAACAATTTTCAGGTGCATTGTCCTACCTTGTAAGTTACCAACTTTTTTTCGTATCATTCGTATTTTCAATGCTATGGATAGCTATCAGCTGATATGTTCTTTACTGTGCATGGGAGGTGATCGAAAGAATTGGCCAGGATAAGAAAGTGAGACCAGAGACCAGTGTTGCCAACAGTCAACGAGAAAAAGTAGCTGAAATCGGATGCTTAAAGTGGCCAGAAATGGCTAGAAAAAAATTTGCGCGCTGACGTGAGACAAAGACGAAGCTGCCGTTTACTGTTTGTAACTTTGGTTGTACTGGGGTCTTGGCGTTTCTGAATTTTAACACTAAAATAAAAAAAAAACACCCCAGAGTGTTAGAGCTTTATATTTTTTTTCTTCTTTTGAGTTGTAGAATAAAATCTATAATAGGTCCTCTTATTTCTTGAAGTTACGGAAATCAAATTAAGGTAACACAGATCTAACCACAAAGTGGCAACCCTGCCAGAAACCCTTTACCATCGTAACGGCGAGTGGCTGACTCCATGCAAATGACCTTGAGCAAAGATGGCCCGTGCCGAATTTAGCCAACGAAATTGCCATCATCTGCTTGAGAACCAGATCTCGTTCTTTTTGTACAGGTATCATGTTTGATACGGATTTTCTCAAAATTGGGGTTTCACTACTGGGATTAATATTTGAATCAATAATTTTATTAAATATATATATATATATATATATATTTAAATGTATTACATTAATTAGGACAATGGTTGTTGAACGATGCCAGATGGTGACAGAAATCGGGCTGCGAGTGACGAAACGCACGGGCATGAAATAGCAGGCGTGGCTATAGCACCCACCCTAATCCGGTTCTGAATGTACGTAATGTTTTTCATATAGATAATACAGGCACTTTATTATATCTTTCGCTTCGCTACAGCAACATTCTTTTCAGTTTATGCATAACAACACATACAGAATGAAATAAAGATAATGTAGCATTGAGACGGTCAATGCTTAGCTTTGATATACTTACCTTATTTCCGATGCAGTGGGAAAATCATTCTCCTCTTGATTTTGCGTTTTCGAGTTATATTTTTCCCATGCTCCTGAACCGTATTTAACTTCAATAATCTTATATTTACATGGAATATTTGTTTACTTGCCTAATGGGTTCAACTGGTTGGCAGTTGGAAGTAATTGTTACGACGGAATTATCATTCCACCTACACACAACAAAAGGCTTTTTCGAATCAGTTTCATCATAACATATTACATCATATGTGTCTCGGTCACGTTTTTCCAAACTGAAGGTTCTGCGATCGGACATTTTTCCATTCGGTTACCTCTCAGAGTACCAGTTAAGCCAGTGTTTAGTTCATTGAATCTTTCTAGCACAGGAAATGATCAGCGAATATATGTTCTGGTATCAAGTTCTCATCCTTGTCAGTAGGAACACACTCCAGAAATGATAAAAGTACGCCACCACCCAGGCCAAATTCTTCCTTGTATGTGTTACAAGATCCCTTGGCTCCTTGATATACTTCAAAATTTATCAGATAACCCAACCGAAAATTATGACACCACACTTTATACCCAAATCGTATCGGCTTTCCGCGTGTGAACTGTTTTAGGCTGTGTCGTCCATAATAAGGAATCATGCACTCGTCAATACTTGATTCCTTTTCCCAAATAGCAAAATCCAAACAATTATCCCGCAACATATCCAGGTACGGTCTGACTTTTGACAGTTTATCATTGTTATCTAAATGCAGGTAGCTCATGATCTCTTCAAACTTATTTCTTCTGATTTCAATAACAACAGCTTTATTTCTTGTATCAGTGCTGTCTTCTCAATACATTCGTCTACAGTACAGTAACCACTAAGCAACACTACACCAATAAACACTTTCAGTTCCTCAGGACAAAGTGTAAAGTTGTCTTTACTTTTCTGAACAGCATATATTACTGATTCTTTCACAATATGTAACACTAACTTATCGTTAAAAAAGTTCAAAACATTCAAATGGAGACAGAGGTCTGTCGACAGCATTCGGCCCGTAACAAATGGAACCACGAAGTGATAGTTTTTCACCAATTACTGTATCTAGTGGCAAGTCACATTTTTTTTCCCGTTTTCGTTTGTCACGTTGATTCTTGTTCTTACTTCATGGCGGTGATGTGGCATCGGCATCTTTTGAAGTTGAAGGAACTTGATTGATCAGCGATCACCGTTTCTTCCACTCGTCGAGATTGCTTGCAATTTTGTCGAACATGACGTGTTGGGATAAGGGAAATATCATCTGCTTTCACAGTAGATGTACGTGACAGCAATGATAGGGCAGTTCTATATCAACCTGATGTGCTTGGCTCAGAAGGGTGGGTGCCTGTCCTCGATGGAAATTTTTTCTGGTTGGGACGTTGGGACGCAGCAGACATGGCCTTACTTCTATCACCTGGTGTTTCATGTTGGAGGAAGTCATAATTTCTTGAAAACCTACCTATGAGTCGGATACAGTTTTGCTTTTTTGAAACCACTGGCTGCGTATGCGTGTGACGAATGTAGGGTGATAGAGGTTTTTTCCCCTATAGTTTTCAGTAATTTTCACACCACAACGAAACGTGCGTGGGTCGATAGTTCGATCTCCAGAAGACCTACTAAAGAACTATCTAGGTTTAGGGTGGCGAAGCCACAAGTTCGAACGCAGGTGTTGCCTATAGGTAAAGAAAGGTCCTTGCACACTCGTTTTCTTAGTTTTAAGTCGCGTGTGAAGTTTTCTACGCACCTGAAAAGTTAATATGTTAGTGCATGCAAACAACTTAATTCTAATACTGATAGGTGAAGCAATTTTGAAAGTTAAAGAAATTATTTAACAAATTTATTGTTAACAAACAAACAAACAAAAAAAAAAAAACAAGCAATACTATTTTAACAGAATTTACAAATTGCACTATTGATATTTAAAACTAGAATTTCATAATAAAAGATTACTTTTTTTTTTTTAATGTTACTTTCTTGAAAATGTGCCCAGTATTACTATTGAACAAAATTTTACGAACACTACTTTTAAGCAAAATTGACTTTTTCAATAACCCAGCTTCACAAAAAGATGACAGGCCTGAGAAGCTGCAGTCGAAATAGGATGCTGCTTGAAATTCCTTAGAATCTAGGCCTGATGGATGTTTCCGTGGTAATAATAATGATGATGTGAATCCCGTGGTGAAGAATACTTAATGAAGCACACGAAAGACAAAAGGGGGGATAAAGAGGATCCTCCTTGCCATGTAAATTCACACTATCTTCCTCTCACAACTTTGCACTTATAAAATTGACATGTTCACGGTGCGAATGCAGGAAGTGTAACTGAAAATACTGCCACAAACAACTTCACTATTTTGGATGTAGATTTGAGTCCAATAACAGTAAGTAGGAACGTGAACTAAACTTCTTCTGCAAATAATGACAAGGTGAAGCAAACACAGTTCGGCATCTTTCTTGGTTGACCAATAAAATAATATTTTTTAGTAAATTTCAACAAAATTGAAGATTTGAAGTGTTAGTTTATATAACACGATTATGATGTTGCATTTTGCGTGTCACACTGCAATAGTTCTGTGGAACTACCTGAACTATGATCATTTTATATACGTTCAGTTGCAACTACCACCAGTTGGACGACGAAGCTACACGTACATGTCATACCCTAGACATCAGAGCAACGACTAATTCCCGCCAATTCTGCACCCACCGACGGTACTCAGGGTACCTACCCGGGATATCCTTTCATTGGATAATCCATTTCTACCAGAAACTTCCATAGTTTCTTATTGTTCCTCCCCTCATCGTATGAACCAGAATTACCTCATACTTGTGAAACAATAGTCCTTTGTTTCATATACTATTGACTCGAGGTGCGGTGTGTGATGACTTCAGTAAAGGGGTACATACGGGTTTACCACAGGAGGGGGAGGGAGTGGAAATATAAGTGTATGGATATGTTTTCGCTGTGCGGAAAGTTCTTTTCGATCATCAGAAACCTAAATGCGACCTCACGGCTTTCCTAGTAATCTTGTAGCCGCATTGTTTCACTGCAGCACCTCTGATTTTCCTTGCTGACTACGAAGAAAGGGAATTTCCTGCAGCTCGCAGACTGCTTTGTTCTTATTAACTTACGATGAGGCAATATTCGAAGCTTGAATTCGTACTCATTGTTCTATGGCAGATTTTTTGAAAAATAATTAATAAAATAGTGGTAACATAATGATACCATGACATGCACCCAATCTAAATTGGGTATTATATATATTTATTTGGGGAGATGGTGGTTTTAATGACTACTGTTTTAAGAACAACAACTTTATGTAGAAAACTGCTATTTAATTTCTGCATGATGTAAATTTGAACAACATGCACGAAAAGCAGTATCAACCAAATTTTTAATTTTAGTTACTTTAACAAAATATGGCGTCAAACGAATTACGCAAAGTCACAATGCCGTCTAGGTTCCCCAAAATACCACAGATATATTCAACACACTCATCTGCAGCGTGCTTGCAGTTTTCAAAATGTGAAACAAGCAAAGTAAATCAATCAAAAATTAATTCCCCAAAATTTCTTACATCCGCTCGGACTTACCATAGTTTTCGTAATGGCCGAGCTAAACCCATCCCGCTACAACGAGACCAAAATGGCCGCCACGAAAACCCGAAGCAAAACGAAAGGAAACAAAACAGGCGGACATGTGACGTCCGTCACGCAATGCGACGACGTGTTAGCAATCAATATTGTATTACATACATAATGATATAAATTTGCTATTAACATTGACATACGTGACAAAAATGACAAGAAGGAGAAAAAAAATATATATGTTTCTTGTCGCGACACTGCTCCCATGTACGCATTCCCAAATAATTTGCCAACTTGATAAACAGTCACAAACCGTCCTGGATTCAATCGCAACCAACGCTCTATTTCCTGCCTTATAATAGCACTTTAACGTTCCCATAAATGTCAGATCCGATGGTTGCATCTTATGGGTGGAATGTGGCGGCAGCGATATGATGAGTGACATGGTTCTCGCGTCCTAGATTTATAACATCTAAGTTCCTTACATGCGAGAAATGCCCATCTAAAATCAGAATCACTGGATCTTCTTCAGTAGGCTTTACGTAGGTTATAAAATGTCGGAACCATTCTGTAAATATATCGCTTTGGATCCAACCAGATTTGTGACATGCATAAATAAATAGAACCAGGTGGAGTACCATTCATCAGTTCAATGTTCATGTTTTTATGTGGGAATACGAGTAGTGGTGGAACATAATTTCCTGTACGGCTCATGCATGTCACTACTGTGATAAGAGTGCCTCTTTCAGCTGATTGGAGAGCAGATATTTGCCGTTTTCCTTTAAGAGTATAAAACTCTGATATGTTTACTTTGCACCCAACGAAAATGCCAGTTTCATCGTAATTAAATAATCTTGATAGGGGAATGCTTTATTTTATCCATAGCCGGCTCAAATAAGTAAAAAAAAAAACCTATCTACAGCTTCAGGAGTAAAATGATCTCTAGCTTGTGAGAGTCCCTGTGGTGTTCTAATCGATAACTGAGAATGACGTTGAAGGAACTGTTCCAACCATTTTTACCTACCTTCTCCTCTGTCCTGGAAAAAGGGATTCGGAATTTTATTTCTAACTGCCAGTGATACGCTAAACGCCGCGCATATGTCATTGACAAGCCAAATAACTGTTTTTCCGTACTAATTCAAGGGTTCACAAGGTTCTCTTCAATATGTAATAGGAGAACGTGCTTTGTTACTCTCGCCGCAGTATCCTGGCCTGATTCGATGGCTTGCGTCACATATCTTTCTGGCGTTGTTTGAGGTACGTTAAAAATAGGAGCGGCCTTGAAACTCCCCATTTTCTTCTTTATCACAGCGGAAACAGCTGCGTTCATATTCTCTTGCTGCCGTTGTTTTCTTTTCGGCATCTAAAACGGACAGAAAACTACCCCTCAGATGTAGGAGTAAATAAATGAAAGTTCGTAATTTAGGGTGCCCCATATTAGGCAACTTTCATTGACATTTTTTTTTTATAACACATATATCAAGACCAGTGAATCTAGCAAACAAGATATGCACAACTTACATGAGCTGCATTTTTACTCAGGCACGTAAGATAGTATAATTGAACATTTCTTAGCTTTACAGCGACACACAGTATTTTCTTCACGAGCGAAGACAATTTTCACGTGCACACGAAACAATCCCACTCGATTGAGACAAAGGAACTAATAGCGAGGCCACCTGGCTTAGCCAATGTTGCTAGATCATGGCACTAGGTTACCGTACAAGCAATTTCCACCTCCTCATATATAGCAACCTTTTTATAATGTGTAGGTTTAAGTTTCCTAGAATTCTTCGTTTTATTGCATATGGTGAGCGTCGTGCAGAGAGCTGCGTCCATATTAATCATTAGGTATTTTTCTTTTATCTTATTGTAGTTTCTTATTCCGAAAATTGTCAGTTTCTCCTTTTAGTTTCCTTTCTCTGTTGTATTTTCTTTGTGCAAGGAACGTTTAATCTGTTTCCACTGTAGTTCCCTATCTGTATATCTTTGATTTACGAACATGTAAACTTCACGGATTTCGCGACAAAAACTATAATAATCAACTGCAGTCTAATTTCATGAGAATGGATCATCGTTAATGTAAAAACAAACGTTATAAAGTAATGATTGTGCGATTACGAACACTCACGAAGAGTGGTGTTATACAAAATATTTTACAACAACAATAACAATTACCCTCGTGTGAAAATAGTTCAGTAGTAGCACAATCGACGTGCATTGATATATGCTGTTCCCAGGGTCAGCGCTAAAGTTTTCCCCTTCGTTTCAATTGTATGTGTGCATAAAATACATACACAGGTTTTTCAATAAAATTATAGAAATGAGCTATGTTTGAACGAGTGCAGTGTTGCCAAATTTGAAGTAAATCGCGGACCATTAATATATGCTATTCCCAGAGGCCAGAGCTAAACATTTCCCCATTTGATTTGAAGATATTCGTGAAGAATACACTTACACAAATAACTGAATATGATGAGGAACTGTGTGTCCGTTTTATGCACGTGGCCTGGAGATGAAACCCTTTTGTGCATAAGATTTATGCACGTGGCGCTGTACTGCAATGTTTAGATACAAACGCTTGGCCCCACGTGCAGTTTTACGATTTTGGTGTCTGGCGCTTAAAGTGTTAACTCGAGTCTTCACAAAATCTCCCTAAGAATTTTAATATTTTAGAGGTTAGTCATATCGGGCGATATGAATTACCATCTTACACGGTTTTAAGATGGGAATCCTGATTTGTTCTGGCCATTTTGTGGGTTTATTTCCTGTTAGTAAGATAATGTTGCGAGACCAGTGACGAAACAAATACTCAGAGCGAGTTATCATTTGGCACAAAGTTTTAACTAAATGTATTAAAAATAAATTGTATTTGCATGGTAATTTATACAGTGAATGTACCCGAGTACACATTATTTCAAGTAAGGTGTCTGCATATGCTTTGGTATCGCTGACCACATATTCCATGCCGGCAAACTTAATTCAGTTTCTGAAATAATATACCAAGGGATTTATTTAGTAACTCGAAATAGTTTCTGCATTTGGCACCCTCTTATATTTGTTCATTTCATTGAGTCCATAGGGCCTTTCCACTTCCGTTTCCTGGTTCTTCGACTAAGGTCCATAACTGCCATGTTTATTCCGCTAACCCGTGTTGATCTCTCTGTTCCCTTTTATTTAGCGACAGGAAAACGTTAATTTCTCACTATTTTATGGAGTCCTCGTTGGTGACCATTTAGGAATACAAATTTTGGGACTGTTTGTGACTGATGTTCGAAATTTCGACTCGGGCTCACGTAACAACTTGTTGTTACTAGTCTATTTTCCGGTGTGTTGTGTACGAGTGCTGCTATATCCGCCTCCGCTTCGATGACGCATATCTAAAAATAAACTTTCGTATGTTTTTCAACTTTTGCAATGTGGGTACTGTCAATCACACCAGGCAAATGCTGGAATAAGACCTTGAACTCAGACCAGGGCTGCTACCTGTTTCTTGTTTGTACAACGAAAAAATAAAATTGATGTTGGAAGACTGAAGCCTAAAGATGCTCAGGAACATATTTATGTGTTTGTCCTTTGTATGACTTTGGTTATATCTCTGCTTCTACAGTTTGTGTGTTACTAAGGTGAGTGTTGACTCATCAGAAACATCAAACCCATGTAGGTGGGAAAAGACGGAGAGAAAGAAGGTAAGTGCTGATAGTAGACCCCGTGGACTTGCGAAAAATTATTTGTTAGTTACTTATGTGCAACATAAGTAGTTATAAAGAAATCTTAGTAATCCACAGAGTCTACAATTAACACTCACATAAGTAACACACTACCGTGTTCATAATCAGATCGATTTTTTTTAAAAAAAAACGAAAGGTCGATTTGTCTTTTGTGATCTCGAGTAAAAAAGAAAATGCTGCAGCAGTTCAGCGTTGGGAGGTTTTGTTTTTATTTATATTAAACAATTTTATAATATTTTTTTAAAAAAAATATTTTTTTCTTGTATATTTACCAGCGAAGTATTTTATTGTACCAAAGTTTTCAATCTGTGATTGTTACTTCTTTTTGTAGTACATTTTATACATCGTAATTTTTCCTTTAATGCTTTAATTAATTTTATGTAATAATGGAATAGTAGGGTTTATTTTTTTTTTAAACTTTTATAAATATAGTTTTACTTTTTTCCGGGTTTTCTTTCTCTCAGTGATATAACTTTCTTTTATATAAACTTTTTCTTCTAATGTTTTGATTGTACAGTGTGTTCTGTAAATATGTATTAACAAAACCAAAGGAAGCAACGTAGGATATGAATTAGTACAGTAGATTTCTTTTGTTTATTTCCCTTTATTGTTGTACACAATATTATGTGGTTTCTTATGCACATTCAATGTTGGTAAATGATCTGTGTATTGCTGAGTTTAAATATTATGGAAACGTTACGTCCAGGAAAACTTAACTGAACAGTTTTTTTTTTTATAATAAAAATGTAGTATTTTCTGTATCTTTAGTAGGAAACTACCTGATCTGATCTGACCAATGCCACATTTTCACCATTGCTGATGTTTTCATTGTTCTGTCTGGTATCGAATATAATCGTTTTGTTTTTCGTCTATTATCTTACATATAAGAATATACATATTTTGTTTATCTTTCCTTCGATTAGTGTGTACGGTGTGTGTGTGTTGATACGTGTTTATTACTAAGCATGAGATGAATTTTTGTAAAATACCTATTTGTAAAGCATTTATAATGGTGGTGATGTTAATCTTGACTATTGTTAAACACATCTAAGTAAATATTCGCCAATGTATTTTTTTTTTTTATAATGAAAAACGTTTCAGCGTAATGTAAGTTTTAACCTCGAGATGTTTGTGTATAGGAAGGCTAGGAGCAAGGATATGGACCTACTACAAAACTTATATGTATATATTTATACTGTAATGGTTCCACACACCATAATACACAACGATTATCTCGCACCTTATTGGTAAAAAAATGTATATAATACGCGATCTGCCGTAAAATTTGGTAGTCTATTAAAAATCGTTAATCGTACGATATCGTAGGATACTCCTTCAGAATTCTTATTGCGATGCTATATATGCATTCCGATGTCTCTCCCACTGTTCTCTTTAGGATGAATATTGATCACCACATTTTTTAAATTATAATTCCGGATGACTTTTTTTTTTTTTTTTTTTTTATAGAGAAGTATGGCTTAAATCCGATGAATAGGGTGGTGGCAGTTCCCAGACTGTCATAGAGTGCCCCATAGACTTTCCTCGGTTTCCGTTCTGTACTCAAAAGCTTGGGTTCCTTTTTTTCTTAACACAGTGTGCTAATTTCATCCTACTCACAATGTTGTGTGACTCTTTAATGAGGTATAGTTAGTGGACAGTCATTGCTACGTACTCATCGATCCAGCCTCCGTAGTTACAGTCACGGACTTCGGACCGGCAGTGGGAAGGCATCCGTGTTGCGAGTCTTGGTACATACACAAAGATCCTGGTCGCTACATTTCCCTTCCGTGACTCCGGAAGATTGCTCGTCGAAGTATGTCATGCCTCATATATGTGACGGACTTAGGCCATAGGTGCCCAAATGTAAGTTACAAAAAAATAATGTTCATCCAACAGAGAACACGAGATGGCTAACATAACATACCCCAGCTATGGAAAGGGATTTTCGTCACCGTCATCTCGACCTTCAGTTATTCGAAGTGTGCCACTCCAGCGTTACAGTCACGGATGCATTTTGACGGACACTTCCTCCGAAAGATCAGATATTGTGTTGCCGTTGTAATATTTTTTTTTTCAACCGATTAGTATCAGTTTCTTTGTAATGAATAGCTTATCTATCTACTTCGGAACATCCTAAGTAATTGATGCAAATTCAAACAAGTCAAATACCAATTGGTAATACAGCCCATTTTCATTCCCTTGTTTTCTCAGTGGAACGAAACATTTCTTCCAGATGAGATAGGTCGGTGAGAGTTCGAAGCCCGTTTCACATATTTTCTAATAGACGTACGAGCCAATTTCTAATTGCTAGATGGCAGCAGGGTCTTCGTGAAAGTGGTTCAGCATCTTTGATAACTTCACCTCCACCAAAAAGAATGTTGAAGCTAATTATTTTTTGCTCTTTCAAAATGTAGCTCCATGTTGACCACACAGCAATCTATTTAAATAACGATGATCGCAAGCGAATCCGCAAACTTTATATTGGTTGTAGACGTATGTAATGCAACACTGGTTGCGTCGGTGCTGCCACCTAACGAGAAACATGGGAACTTTCTGAACAGATCAATATTTATGTTAGGCATATATCACCTTTAAATATGGAAAAAAAAAGTGTTCAATCCTAGAATTAATTGTGTAGTTGGGACTTCCGCACGTCGTCGTTTGCCTTTGGTAGACTTTCAATAGATAAGCTAGTCTAGTCATGTCATTATATATAAATCAATTCATTCTTCAGTGGAAGATCTGGACGAACAAGAGGCCTAAAATTATTATACATTGTGTTCAATGACTAATCAGTGGGTTCTCCTTTTTATACAGGCAGTAGATGTATAATATAATTATATTTTATAATGCAAAAGGTACAGTAATTTTGATAAACATATTTTGTTCAACACTTGTTTTCTTAATGACTAGATATCATCCATTAGAAACGAATACTTGGAACGTTTTAACCAAGAACAGTTACATCGTCAAATTATGATACAAAGTTCTTAACAAAATTACTATTTTACAACTTAGAATATAAAATTCTGTCTGAAGGTATTGTTAGCAGTTTTCTTCATTAAAGTTTACTGTGAGCCTTATCAGCGTGTGTTATTATTAATAAGGAATTACATATTTTAAGAACGACTTTCGGATAGAGAAGATAATAGTAGTATTTGTATGGATTTCACATGTTTATTTTGTAATGAAACGTTGGTGTCTGAAATATTTAAGATGATCTGCAGTAAATAATCTATCCACTACCTCGTAATGGTATTTCAACAACCATACTTAATATATTACATATTTAGCAGTTTTTTGGCAGAATCTGGACTATTATCCGAATCCCTGAATATTTACTATTTTTCATACCTCAAATATAGTGTTTCCAGGATCAATGAAACGGTAGCTAGAAAAGGCAAACAGTGATAAAAATGTCTTAGTAGATGAAAAATAATGTTTGAAGGTTCATTTTTTAAATTTATGGTGTGACTTGCTGTCTTAGTGAGCTTTTATGGATAGTAAGGATGGCAAATATTTCTGAGATTTGACCATCCTTAGTGGCAATAGGTTGTACAGTGCGAGTCATGGAAGTTTGCTTTGAATTAGTGATGTGTTCAGTTCCACTAGCACTCGTTTTAATTCCTGATTACTTTCGGTGTTCTATCAGTTTTTAGTGTACATGCAGTTAACATATTACTGTTGTGCCCGGATGTACGATATCCCCCCCCCCCCTCTCTGATTTTGATATGAATTTGAAAAATTGTTTGTCATAAAGACGGACGAATTTTTAATTATTTGCAGAAATGTCAGTAACTTCTATGGGGCGTGGGGAATTATATTTATACAAACATAAGTCATATGTATCACGTTACAATTTTCAGTCATGTATGATGGATGAGTTTCTGATCAACCAGGCCTGTTAAACAGTCACTATTACGTACAGCCTATTGCCATCGAATAAGAAAATGTGTGTGGTGCATATCGCACATGTTGACTTATCTGTAGATTACAGCACATTTCTTTTTTTTTAACGTGTGTGAAGATGTATTTTAAATATTTACTGTTTTCTATGTAATATTTATTTTATGGAATGTGCAATTTAACACATTTAAAATATATTTTACTAACTACATGATGGTCATATAAAAATTGTATCTATTTCTACTGTGTTTTGTTTTGTACCAAAGAAATTAAATAAATTTCCTAATGGACAATAGTTGGATTTCATTATCAAATAATTTAGACCTTACTTTTGAACAGAGTATACGACCATCCCGTGGTCACGACTCAGTCGTTTAGAATTAGAACTATTCTGTGGAAGGTAACAATCACAAATAAGTTCATAGCATAAATTTAGTCTGGCCCAATACTATTGCATGGCTTAACCTGGAAATTTAAAAATGTTAGCAACTTTGCGACAGTTCGCTGAAAAAATTTAGCATTTTTAAATATCTTTTAGCAAAATTTCAGCTCTGTAGTCCTTATTTACAATATACAGTGAACAAGTAATTTCAGACTACCTGAACGTCAGACGTCAGCCCAGTCCATTCTTTCCCATTGGCTGATAGTTGAAACTGCATTTGTCTATAATGATTCGAAAGCTTCAAGTGACTAACTCCAAATTTCTTTATCTTTAGCCGCACGAGCGTTTTAGATTAGATTAGAAACAAGAGGAAAAGGCAGGCGTCATGAGCAGTGCGTTCACACTTGTAAAAGAAAAGTTCTATGCGGGGTCATCAATCACTTATTGCCTCCTTCAGGACATCATAACACACAAAGAGTACAGGGAAAGAAGGGAGCATATCCAAGAAAGGTGATTTCTCGTAAAACGCATTCAAGTATATATGTACCATTTACTCCAATGTACTTACAAGAAAGGGTCACGGTTCTCAAACACACACATCCTATTCACACCTAATACATCGCAAGCAACATAACGAGATATGTAGATTACCAAAATTTAAGGTGCCATGGTCCAGGGGGAGGACAGCTACGGGCTCCGGAACTTCGAATGTCACAAAAATGTATATAAAGGTTGTAATTGAATGTCTTGAAAACGGGAAACGTTATCAAAATAAAACTTGTACAACATATAACTGACCACAAGTAGTAACAAAAACCATAAGCAGTGTTGCCAAGGCAGAACAAAGTTACAATTTTTTAAAATAGCATTATATACCAATTAATGCACAGTGGAAAAGTACTGGCAATAGAAAATAAAATAGTACAAGTTGTTTGCACAGTGTTGCAAACTATGGAAGCTATATCACACCAACACGAAGATTGCAACACTATGGTACCAGCGTTCACAATAATGTTTTGTTTGTTACTAGTGCCTTTTAAATATATCTTACTTGACACGTGCTTCCATTCAGTGGTGACCATGCTTTCACTATTCCCCAACCCTCGGTAGTATACGTGCTGATTAGCGTTTTTACTGTTCTTCCAGATACCAGCATATTGGCCTGTCTCTCCACATATATTTTCTAACCCGACAACTTTCAGCTCATATATCTTCCATAGTTTGCAACCAACTTGTACTATTTTCTTTTCTATTGCCAGTACTTTTCCACTGTGGTTAATTGGTATATAATGCTATTTTAAAAAAATGTAACTTTTTTCTACATTGGCAACACTGCTTCCTAGATGGGAACACTGCTTATGGTTTTTGTTACTACTTGTGGTCAGTTATATGTTGTACAAGTTTTATTTTGATAACGTTTCCCGTTTTCAAGATATTCCATTACAACCTCACTGCTGCCTTTATATACATTTTTGTGACATTCGAAGTTCCGGAGCCCCTAGCTCTCCTCCCCCTGGACCACGGCACCTTAAATTGTGGTAATCTACATATCTCGTTGTGTTGCGTGCGATGTATTAGGTGTGAATAGGATTTGTGAGTTTGAGAACCGTGACCCTTCCTTGTTAATATTCTTGGAACATCGTAACTTGTAGATTATTTGCGCTTTCCGATTGAAACTTTTCTGGCGGTTAGTCGTCATTGTGTAGTATCGTTACGAGTACAAACTTTTTTTTTTTTTTTTTTTTTTCAAATGGACATCTCCCTAGTTTCCCTGTACTCTTGAGATACATTAGCACTTTTGTTAGAATGACATGAAGCTCTTTCGCAAAATCGAAAACGAGCGCAGAATAAACCCTGCTATTGGACATCTTTTAATGTTGACCTCTCTCTGGACGTTTGTGTTTCTCCATCACCACAGTTTAAATAAATGATGGTGTTTCCAGTCAAGTATGAGACCATTGAATCGTGAATTTGGATGACAATTCATTAATCCCTAGTCACGAATCTTTGTTACAGTGAATAATTTTTCTTGTAACATTGCTATATTAATGAAATTTGAGTCATTTAAACGTAAATCACATGAAGTCACAAGAAATTTGACTACTAGGTCGTGAAACTCAGATCGTCCTACCTATAGAACGTCATGACTACCATTACCTTGGACCGTTCTATATATAGGGCATCGTGACTACTACTGCCAGTCATAGCTCATATTTCATATTCATGTCGAAGATAGACTTTAAATCAATAAAAATCAGAACGTAAAGTACAATTAATGTTACAAGGTAATCATCATATTCAGCCGTTTTCTATCCACTGTTGGATGAAGGGCTCCCCCTTTTCTTTCCACATATCTCCGTCTGCTGCTATCCTCATCCATGTAGCACCTGAGAAACGCTTGATTTCATCTACCCATCTTGCATTTGGACGTCGTCTCTTTTCTCTGGGAATACAATGTAGTACATTTGTCGTCCATCTTTCATCTGTTCGTCTAGAGACGTGACCGGCCCATCTTCGCAGTCTTGATTATATCTTCTACCTTTGCTTGTGCGCGAATCCATTCATTAGTCTTCCTGTCCCTTCTAGTTATTCCTAGCATGCATCTCCTCATTGCTCTTTGTGCGACTCTCAATCTTTGAACCGTTGCGCATTCAATGTCTCTAAGTTTCACAGCTGAACATCATTACAGGTAAGACACATTAATTATAAGCTTTACGCTTGACATACATTGGTAGTTTGATTTGAAAATAAAGTGTAGTCTTCCAAACGAGCTCCACGCCATTTTACATCTATTTATTTCATCAGTCAACTTGGCATTCGAAGCTTTGAGCTGCCCTAGGTAAACATACTCATCAACTATGCCTATTGTCTCTTCGTGAATCTTATTTCCTTCTTTTCAACATGTTGATTGTACATTATTTGTGTTCTATTTTAATTTATTTTAAGGCCTATTTTCGAACTCTCATTACACAGCTCTTCCATTCTGGTTTGTAGTTCTGCATTTGAAGAAAACAGGACTATATCATCAGCGAACCGTAGGTGATGAAGATATTCGGTCATTGATTTTTATTCCAACTTCATCACAGTTTAAATTTTAGAATACTTCCTCCTGGACCGTTGAAAATAGTTTTGGAGAAATTGAATTCTCCCTTATCCCTTTTCCAATTTAAAATTTTTCATTCTCTTGATGTAGTCTAATGACAGACGTGGCAGTCGAGTAAATGTTTCGCAGTACTGTGATGTATGCACTTTTGATGTTAAAGTGATTTAAGTACTGCTGCTAAGAAGACCGAATCGAAAGTTTTTTCAATATCTTACAACAACAAAGTTATACATACACGAATAGTTAGAGTGAAAACCTGTGAGAATGATGGAACAGATTTAATTTTATGAATGGAATATTATTG